>JAJOZX010000050.1:1812500-2027500 GCA_023014485.1 Bathynomus jamesi
TTAAGAGAGTGACTGTTACAGCTCTATCCAACTTAGTGAGAAGAAAACGAATAGACAGACGCAAAAAACTGTTGCGGAGATTTCGATCGAATGCAGCAGTGTAAAAAATCTGGTTCTCGGATGAGAAAAAATTCACGGTTGAAACGCCTAGACACACAAAATGATCGTGTTCGTTCGCGAAGTCCAAGAAAAAAGGACATTGAACCATCTCGACTCTTGCGCGAGAAAAATCATTTTTCTGAGTCTGTAATGGTCTCTCTTTCTGCATCATTTAAGAAAAAAACATCAATAATTTTTATCACGCGTGGTGTGAAAATTAACGCAAAATACTATCGTGATGCTATTTTGTCTCCAATGCTATCCGAAATCAGGGAGAACACAAATGACTTTGTCTTTATGCAAGATGGAGCCCCTTCCCACACTGCCCAAGAAACAGTCACATACCTCAGGGCTCATTCCCCCAGCTTTATCGAACCGGAGAACTGGCCGCCCAGCAGTCCTGATCTAAATCCCATTGACTACTTCGTGTGGTCAGCATTAGAAGAAAAAGTCTACCGTGGTCAGAAAATTAGAAACGCGCTTCATCTTCGAGAACGAATTCTTGCTGCTTGGGAAAGTCTTACACAGGAGTCGATTGCAAAGGCTATTTCTAAATGGAGAGCAAGATTGCAAGCTGTCGTTGATCATGACGGAGGCCACATCGAGTCTTTTATCAAAAACTGAACGGGATAGGGTTTGTTTATCTATTGAAAATCTCATATTAAAATTTAAATGAACCATTGAGTTATTTTCCGCAACATTTTTTGAAAGTAAATTTTTTTCAAAGGCGATTTTAGCCAGTTAGGGGCCAGCTAGACTCTATCATGTTAACATGTTAAAGACATATTTGAAAGGGAATTGATTAAATTTTAGTTTGATTTTTATTTCAAGTCTCTAGCTACAACGGCGGCCACCGAAATATTCGTGATAAAAAATTGGTCTCGTTTTTTTTGGGCCACCCTATATAGGGGTGTGCCGGATACCGGATAGCCGGATAATAATAAAAAATATCCGGCCGGATATCCGGCCGGATACTGGATAATATCATTCAAATAATTCATAATTTTTTATATATTATTATTTAGCTATTACTTGACTAATTGACTATACTATCAAATTTTAATCACTATTTGATGTAAATTATAGCTATCTTTCAATAACTTTACATTACCTATATTTTATCCTTTTCAGGATTGTTTCATTGCCTAAATCATATAGCTATATAGCTAGTTAGTATTAGTTATAGGCTTACAGCAATATTTTAACATTATTTACCCCCTAAAATGGCTAGTTTTATTTGGAAAATATTTACAATACATGAGACTAATCCAACGATAGCTATTTGCTCCCTATGTTCCAAACAGATTAAAAGGGGATCAGAGAAATTGGGTGCTAGGTGCTATAGCACAAAACCTTTGCACAATCATGCAAAGATGCTGCATTCAAAAGAATATAAAGAAGTGTCTCAACTTAACAAATCATCTGAAAATCAAAATCAACCTATAGCGACCACCTCAATGGCTCCGAAGGAGAAAAAATTAGTTGCCATGGAAAAGCAACTCACGTTAGAAGAAAGTTTTTCCTTTAAGAAATTATGGGATATAAATGACTCAAAAGCTCAAGCTTTACATAAAAAGATAGGATTAATGATGGCACTGGACAACCATCCTTTTAGTTTAGTTGAACAAGATGGCTTTATAGGACTGATGGCCCACGTACAGCCAAGGTATTTGCTACCAAATCGAACATATTTTTCAGAAAAAGTCATACCCAAAATCTATGAAGAACTCAAAGAAATTGTTATGAATAAATTGAAAGAAGGGAAATACATTAGCTTCACTTCCGATATTTGGACCTGCTCTTCTTCAAATGAATCATTCATTTCCTTGTCAGGTCATTGGATCATGAATGACTACACTCATTGTAATGCAGTATTGCATTCAGCTCATTTTTCAGGATCGCATACAGGAATTAATATAGCGGACAAATTGCAATCTATGTGGCAATCATGGAATATTGACAGATCAAGGCGTAATATATTGGTCAGAGATGGAGCTTCTAACATAGCTTTGGGATGTGACCTTGCGGAAATACCTTCTGTTCACTGTTCAATTCATTTGCTACAGCTAGTGGTGAATGATGCATTAATGGCTCAATGATCTATAAAAGATCTTTTGGCAAAGTGTCGACGTTTAGTGACACATTTTAACCACTCCCCACTGGCTACTTCTGAATTTAAAGCTCTCCAAACACAACAGGGTCATGTTCCTCTTCTATTGGTACAAGATGTTTTAACGTGCTGGAACTCATCTTATTTGATGCTAGAACGTATGGTTAAGTTGAAAAAATCAGTTCAAATATACCTTGCTGATCATAGTGAATTACTTGTTATTTCATCTAATGAGTGGTACTTGATTGAAAATCTTTTAAAGCTTTTACAGCCATTTTTTAAACTCACCCAAGAAATGAGTACAGAATATACAGTAGTTTACTCTCTACTGTTATCCCAAACATGTGCGCGCTTGAAAGGTTTCTTTCAAAAATTGGCCAGGATGATCAAGGAGTCCAAACTACAAAAGATGAACTGTTGAAGTCATTGCGGTCACGATTTTTTGCCAATGAAAGCAATGAAAAAAGAAAGTGTCTAAATGTCTTAACAAATCGGAAGTATGCTCTAGCAACTGTCATTGATCCACGACTTAAATTTTTGTTTTTCAAAGATCAACAAAAGGAAAATATTAAGACATGGTTAATTGAAGAAATAAATGAAATAAACAACCTAGAGAAAATTAGAGATAAATATTTTGAAGAACAGGCTCACAGCAGCGACGATTCTAATTCTTCTTCCTCCTCAACAGGAAGAAAAAAGGCAAAGTTTGATGATGATCCACTCTTTGCTTGTTTCAGGGAACTAACACAAGAAAATTCAGAAAAGATACCTGGTGAGAAAAAGTTAAAAAAAAGCCGTAAGATGGCTTCATTCGCAGAAATAGCAGAGGAAATTGAGCAATATGCAAAAAAAACCATATCAGACAGACGACTATCTCCACTTGAAATTTGGAAAAATGAAGAATCCTTTCCATCTCTCAAGAAAATTGCTCTAAAATGGCTAGTGACACAAGCATCTTCAGTTTTCTCAGAAAGAATGTTTTCCGAATACGGAAATATTTTTGAAGAAAAAAGAAGTACTTTGCTACCAAAGCGAGGGGAGATGCTTCTTTTTATCCATCACAATGGACGAAAATTTGATTTAAACTTGTGAATCTAGTGTCTTGAACATAGTATTAATTTTTATTGTTTAATGTGAGTTTTTACTTTTTAAGGTTTTGCTATTTTAATAATTTCACTTACCTTACTGGTATATTTGATTAGGCTATATGTTTTATTTTTATATCTGAAATCTTAATAAAAGGTTTCGCTAATTCATATTTTTTCATATTGTAATTTGCAATATATATAAAAATAAAAAATAAAAATAAAAATTAAAAAGTAAGGGAAGCTGGGATCTTAGCTATGCGTCACACTTTTAGCTGGACCAAACATTTTGCCTTTTTAGCAGTGTTAATATAGTTACATACTAGTAGTGGTACATGCTTATTTATCAATTATTTTAATTTTAGATTTTTGTACAACTATATTCAACTTTTGCTAGCTAAAGGCTATGCAAGCTAAGATTGGAAAGGGGCGGGCCCAGATGGTATTCCCATTACAAAAAAGACTATCATAAATATCCGGCTATCCGGCCGGATACTGACATCTATCCGGCCGGATACAGGATACCGGATAATAGCTGTTATCCGGCCGGATATCCTGCCGGATAGTGGTATCCGGCACAGCCCTAACCCTATATATATATATATATATGAGGGTTGTTCAAAAAGTAAGTTTCCAAGGCGTTTTGAAGAAACTGTTTTATTACAAGGTAAGTAATTATTAAAAGAATTTCAACAACTTATTACTACTTTTCTACATAATCACCAAACAGATTCAAACATTTGTCGTAACGTGGGACAAGCTTTCCGATGCCGGTCGAGTAAAATGTTAGGGTCCTTAGTTTTTAACCAGTTTCGTATGGCCGCTTCTGCATCAGGATCGTTTTGAAATTGTTTACCTCTGAGGTGTTCCTTTAGGGCTGAAAACAAATGAAAGTCGCTTGGTGCAAGGTCAGGACTATAGGTGAATAATCTATGACTTCTCAGTGGAACGATTCCAAAAGTTGGCGTGTTTGATTTGCAGGGTGAGGGCGTGGATTGTCATATAAGAACACCATACCTGCAGTAAGCAACCCGGGACGTTTTATTCTGATAGCCGTGCAGAGTCGCTATAAAGTTTCAACATGCAAACGCCTAAACAAAAATGGTCCAAAAAATCGTTGCCATCACCTTACCAGCTCATGGTGCAATCTTGAACTTTTTGGTTTGTGGTGACCCCAGATGTTGCCACACATGCCTAACAAAATATTGTACTACCAACAACATTATTGTACTATGCATAATGCACTAGTAATTAAATTAACATTGTAAACTTACTTTTTTAACAACCCTCGTATGTACGTCGTATACTGTATATACAGGGTGTCCCAGAATTAACTATCTATTTCAATGAAATCGGACAAATTTTTTAAAAACACACTTTTATTTATGTTTATCATGTTTAATATGTGTTAAAAATGTATAAATTTCTAAATTTTTTTCATAATTTTATTTTCATAATTTTTTCATTATCTGGTCCAATGAAAGACCGTCTGAAGTCATAGAATAGGAAAGAGACTCTCCAAAAGTTAACGTGTGGCTTGGAATGACCAAATCCAAAATTTATGGCCCATTCTTCTTTGCGGAAGCAACTGTAACAGGTACCGTCTACCTTGATATGCTTCAGCAGTTTCTCGAACCACAGCTTCTTGATGATTGCATTCTTGATAATGTTGTGTTTCAACAAGATGGAGCACCATGTCATTATGCTCTAATTGTTCGAGAATACCTCAACAGACGCCTTCCGAATCGGTGGATTGGACGTGGAGGACCTCGACCTTGGCCTCCGCGTTCTCCGGATTTGACACCCCTGAATTTCTTTGCATGGGGTTTCATAAAAACGAAGGTTTATCGCCAAAAGATCAATAGTTTAGCTGAACTTAAAGAACGCATCCAGTTGGCAGTGCGGGAGATAACACCTGAAATGCTTCAAAATGTGTTTCGCAGCGCTGAGGATAGATTTGAAATTTGCAGAGATACAGACGGTGCACATGTTGAAACTTCTCAATAAAGTTTTGACTTATGATTTATAAATCTATTTGTTTTTGTATCATAATTTAGTAATAAACACAAAATTATGTCAGTTTTTATTAAATTTGTCCGATTTCATTGAAATAGATAGTTAATTCTGGGACACCCTGTATATATATATTTAAAAAACCTTGGTTAACCTTAGTTTTGCCTCTGTCCCATTTGTTCTATTTTGACGAGTCAAGCTTGTTCCTCCACCCACCTTAGACTTACAGCTTAACGTGGACTCTGAGTCACGACCCGCCACGGGTGATCAAAAATTAGAAAGTCCTTGCCCGGACTCGATCTCACGACCTCCAGATCAGCAGCCCAGCTTCTTAACTACTAGGCTACCCAGGGTACCCATTTATCTACCAACTAATTTTTATGTGTGGAAAGATGAACAGCTGGGTCAGCTGCGCGCCACCTGCTGTCACCAGGAATTGACCGGGGGCCGATAGATTCGTAGTCAGCGATGCTAACCACTACGAATACACCACCGAGGCGCATCTATATATACACAGTATATATCGGGTGGGCCAAAAATAACTATTACCCAACTTTTGAAAAAATATTGTGTGCTGTGCTGTGCGCGCGCTGAGGCCGTATATTGTACCCATACTTTTACTCTTTCAAACGCTGGCTTTGAACCTAGATTCAACGCCCCAGGAGTAGAGGTATAGGCTCACAACTGGAGGGAGGTATCAGAATATGGTGCTCAATTGAAAGGCGGTCAAAGTCAGCAAGTAATACTTTCAGATGACAGTCAATTTCTCCATAAATAATTAATTTCCATAAAGAATTTCTATCGCATATCAGTTTGTCAGTTTTTGGGATACTGAAAGATGATTCGTACTGAGCTCTTAATATTTCGGATACTTCTTTTAGATCATCAGATAAAGCACTGTTCTCGTTTTTCAAAGGTCCGATAGTCGCATGGTTTTTCGACTTCCTTTTTGCAAAATTATAGAAGCACTTTGAGTTAACCTTTATCGCTTCTATAGCGTCGTCGTCTTCTTTTTCTGTATGCTTCTCAATTAGTTCCTGTATGACACAATCGATTCTCTGCAGTTTATAATATAATATTTTTCTGATGTTGTTATCTTTACAGCTACTTAATTTTGCAGTCACTCTTTTTCTCTTTCGGAACAATGACCTCTTTTGTCTCTCGAACCTGCTTCTCTTTCTCCTTTGTTGTATTTTTGGGACGTCTTTCCACAATTTCCAGCGTGTTCTCCTCTAAGGTCGTTAGCATCTCTTCCGTTGTCTTGGCCTCGAAGATGGATTTCCAATCTATTACTTCCATGCTGGATGCAACATCTTCCCAGTTTATAGCTTTGGAGTGAAAATTAAAAAATTCGAATTTGCTTCTTTCTGTTGTTCGTGTCCTTTCCTTTCCTCTTGCTTTTATATTGGCTATTTCAATGATGTTGTGGTTAGTGTTGAAAAATAATCGAAACTTTACAAACCGGTTTTTAATCTATCTGTTTTTTGAAAACCGGTTTTAACCGGTTATGCCCGAAAAGTATAGTAATTTTTAAAAGCCACAATTGAAAGGTACTGACTTTAACTCTTAACAAGCATAGCTTATCGCCTATTTTTTGGTCAAAAGAATGCAAAAATGCATCATATGTATGCATATGAATAAGAAAATGACAACTTTGACATATTTTATTTTAGCCAAAATAATACATTATTCAAACAATTTAGATTTGAAATAATTTTTTAAAATAAAACATCTATACTTAGAAAGAAATAAACTTCTTTTTGTAAAAAATTATAAAGAATAAAAATAAAATTTATCTCTATTTTGGAAAAAACATTGAAATAAAATTTTTTAATAAAAAAAACTTTACCTAGAAAACAGAAAATTGACTCTTCGTGTAAGAAAAAATATATAAATTAATTTAGATTTTATCCCTATTTTGGAAATGACATCTTAAGAAACAAAGGGCATTAAGGGTCTTATACTGCGAATAGGGCTTTAGTCGACTGACTCTACACTACAGCCTACATGATGAGACAAACTGAAGATCGAGTTGCCAGATAGGCAAAAATTATACTGAAGAGCAGTTGCCAGTTTGTCACAATTTAACTTAATAGGTAATGTATTCGAAGTTATTTTTTGTGCGCTGTAGCGCGTAGCTGCACGTTCGCGCAAGTTTGAGCCAAATAAAAATCAATCGATAAAACCGGTTTTTTCTTTCGATTTTCGATTTTTAGGGGAATTTTACAAACCGGTTAAAACCCGGTTTTTACAAACCGGTTTTCAACACTAGTTGTGGTCCGATATTATAGTTGGGGATATTTCTACATTATCAATTAGGTTGCTGTTTGTGAATACCAAATCTAGGCAGTTGTTTTTTCTGTTATTTCTTGCGTTAACAAATTCATCAGCTAGAGCTAGTAGCATTTTTACCCGCTCCTGGTCTTCCCGTGTGCCCCCATTGTCCTGGTGTACACATATATTTTTTCCTATCCTTTTATATTTCATGAATGGAAAATTAAAATCACCACAGAGAAAAATATTTGGAGCTGGAGAGTGTAAGGGGTTCCAAAAAACCTTAGCCCCCCCATTTGCAGCTTACATGTTTACTTATATCGAAATAGTTTTTAGTGATTATAAAAATATATAAAATTCTTTATTTATTGCAGGTATTAAAATTACTCTAGCTGATAAAGTGATAATATAATGGCTTCTCAATTAATTGGTGATTCGGAGAGGCAACGTGTGATAGATCGCATACGAGAGTGTAAGGGGTTCCAAAAAACCTTAGCCCCCCCATTTGCAGCTTACATGTTTACTTATATCGAAATAGTTTTTAGTGATTATAAAAATATATAAAATTCTTTATTTATTGCAGGTATTAAAATTACTCTAGCTGATAAAGTGATAATATAATGGCTTCTCAATTAATTGGTGATTCGGAGAGGCAACGTGTGATAGATCGCATACGAGCAATAACATTTCGGGAAGCTCGTGATGCTGGAGCCACCTTTATAACACGTTCATGGGTTGCCAAAAAGTTGCGAAGAAGTGAGGACTTCGTCAAAAGAAATTGGAATAAAACTTGGGATGAATGTGAAATGGATACAACCAAATCTGGGCGCCCAAATTTGCCACTCTCTCAGGAAACAAAGGACATCATTGAAAGCGGTACGCGTAAGCGGAAAAACAACTGTGCTAAACTTTCTAGAGAGATCGAAGTGTTGAGAGGAAAGATCGTTAGTGGTGAGATCATTCGACTGTACCGTCATAGGCAAGGTTTAAAGCCTTGGCATGAACTTCCAAAGCCAAGAAAAACTCAACTTAACATCGATGACAGAATGTGGTTTGCCCATTATCTTGAAGATTGGGATGTGGATGATTTCATGCATTTAGCTGTCTCCGATGAATTTTTTGTTTACGTAACACGTCGGCCTAACTACCAAAATGATCGAGTGTGGGCCACAACACCAGATGAAATCGATGACAATGAACATTATCGCGAATTATTAAAAAGTCCAGACTGTGTTGGTGTGTTTGTTTTGTTCACTGCAAAGAAGCTCATGTGGGTGCTGAAGCCAAATGGTCAAAGTTGGGATGGACAGTATTTTCGTGATATTATTCTATCCCAGCATGTCCATTCCTTTTCTAAGAAACCCAAACAATGTTATGGATGTCGATCAGGTCACACTTCTGCACGATAAGGCCCCCTGCTTTAAGGCATTAGCCACTCAACAGTTGTTGCGGAACCATGAGATCGATTTCTTTGGAAATGAAGAATGGCCAGGAAATTCTCCTGACCTGAACGTCTGTGAACACATTGGATCAGTTATAAAGGACAAGGTTGAATGTCTCTTGTTTCAAGAACCTGCAGCAAATCGATTTTCGAAGGATACAATGACACAACACATTGAAACTGTTTTAGCAAATTTGCGTAACGATCAAGATCTATTCACGTCACTTTTGGCAAGCTACCCAAAGCGAATTCAGGCTGTCTTGGAAGCCAATAGCGGGAACACCAAGTTTTAATTGTTTCTCATTAAATGCAGGATTAAATTCTCTTTTGTAAGGTATGTTTAGTTTTACTGTACCTCTAATGGTTTAGGCCATGGGCGGGGGGGCTAAGGTTTATTGGAGCTCCGTAGATCTTTTACCCAGTTTCTTACCTCTGTAATGGAATCTGAAAATTTTGAGGTTGGCGTGTTTGTGGGTCTGTACATTACAATTGGTACCATATTTAATTTTTCAACTTTTGCTGCTACACATTCTACGGAGCTGTTTGAGGTACTTATAGTCATTTCTGCCATATGCATTTCGCGTGTGTAAATAGCACATCCTCCTTTATGTCTCAATGTTCTGTCGGCTCGGAGGATGTTATAGTTGTCAATTTGTATTTCTTTTTTGTAAACACAGGACTCACAGTTTTCACAGTTCGCCTGGCAGTCCTTTAGATGAGTTTCCGTGAGGCATGCAAAGTCTGCTCCGGCTTCTTGCACGAGTCCTCTCAGGTATAAAACTGTATTTTCTACGCTTCTACTTCTTGTTTTCTTATTATTTTCAAAGTTTCTAATTTTTGTATTATCATTATTTTTCTTTGGCTGATTATTTTCCACGTTTTTAGTTATTATCTTTATATATATATATATATATATATATATATATATATGGTGTCCATGAAGTTATGCATCATAGGAAAATACTATTATTTTTTATTTATTTAGTTTTATTTATTTGTTCGAAATGATTCCCACCAAACAAAATAAATAAATGAACAAAATAAATGTATTTTCCTATGATGCGTGACTTTATGGACACCATATATATACAGGGTGGGCCGTAAGTTTCCATACATAGGAAAAATAAACATTTTGTTATGGACAACCATTTTTATTTATATAATATGCTCTACATGGTTGCCATTGTTTTGAAAACACATTTCAATACGTGTTCCCCACTGTTGATGAACACGCATTAGCACAGTTGACGTTATGCTTGTAATGGCGTTGGTGATACGTTCCTTTAGATGATTTATGTCTCGTATCTTTTCCTGATACACCATGGCCTTCAAGTGCCCCCAAAGATAGAAATCAAGGGGGGTGAGATCTGGGGATCTGGGAGGCCACTCCACAGGACCACGCCGACCAATCCAAGCATCCGGAAACTGCTGATCCAAATACCGACGCACGTGAAGACCAGAATGAGGTGGAGCTCCATCTTGCTGGAAGTAAACTGGGAAGTTACCTTCCTCGTTTAGCAGGGATGGGAAAATCTCTTCTTGCAACATGTTAAGATACCTTTCGGCATTAAGATTTCCACTGACAAAAATTGGTCCAATAATTCTGTCACCCCATATCCCGGCCCACACCATCACTTTACCGGCACCTTGCATCTTCGTCGGACTCAGCCAGTTAGGGTTAGCATTACTCCAATAACGTATGTTTTGCCGATTAACCTCTCCATTGACGTAAAAATTTGCTTCATCAGTAAACAAGATCTTACGTCAAACGCATATTCTTAGGGTATCTGAAACATAAAAACAAACGTTTAATTTTTCCTATGTATGGAAACTTACGGCCCACCCTGTATATATATATATATATATATATATATAATATATATATATGAAAAATTATTTCACGAAAGTGACACGTGAAAAATATTTATGATGAATAAAACCACGAAGGGAAAAGAAACACAAAGGGGTGCTCAGCGCTTTCGTCTAATGACATCCTCAGGAACACAGGTTCCCCAGGACAGTGTTCCTGAGGATGTCATTAGACGAAAGCGCTTGAGCACCCCTTTGTGTTTCTTTTCCCTTCGTGGTTTTATTCATCATAAATATTTTTCACGTGTCACTTTCGTGAAATAATTTTTCATATATATATATATATATATATATATATATATATGTGTGTGTAAGTGTATATATTGTAATGTATATGGTTGTAAATTTTGACTTGGTCCGCAATCGATATGGACCGTGACTTGATGGATACCGTAATGAAATTGACTGGATTCTTTGGATTTGATATAATTGCATGTCCGTTATAAATAGATATAGAGTGTAACATATTTGTGGATAGTAGTCTATTATGACTTGATCCTCTGGATCGAGAGATTCTATCTTTAGTTTTAAATCGATAATTAATTATTTTTAAATTGATAATGTATATGGTTGTAAATTTTGACTTGGTCCGCAATCGATATGGACCGTGACTTGATGGATACCGTAATGAAATTGACTGGATTCTTTGGATCTGATATATTTGCATGTCCGTTATAAATAGATATAGAGTGTAACATATTTGTGGATAGTAGTCTGTTATGACTTGATCCTCTGGATCGAGAGATTCTATCTTTAGTTTTAAACCGATAATTAATTATTTTTAAATTGATAATTATTTAGTTTCGTAAAAATTGGTCGTTGCCAATTTACCGGCAGTTTTTACATAAATTTCTTATGTTCTTGTGGTTCGGAACCCACGTAAAATTGTAGGTCCCCTCCGCCACCACGGAGGACATACACAATACACGATTACGAACACAGTTAGGTAGACCAGCCATGAGTGGATCCTAGGGTCTTTGTTGGTCTGAAACATTATATGATGAATAAAACCACGAAGGGAAAAGAAACACAAAGTGGTCCCTTCGTGGTTTTATTCATCATAAATATTTTTCACGTGTCACTTTCGTGAAATAATTTTCATATATATATGATACACACAGACAGTGCATGGAACAAGGAACTCTTCTGGGATAATTAAATCCACTATAGTCCGAATAAGTAATGGTAAATGACAAATACCATAGTTTTTCTTTTTCATGATACTAGCCCGACGTGGGCAACGGGTCACTCGCAAAGAGGTCCCATAAATATAGTTTCCCTCACCAGCTATCTGCAAAGCAGACAGGATCCAGCTTTGGGACATGGATCTAGGGTTTAAAGCACCTAGCCATGCTACATTTAGAACCTCAATATAAGCAAAAGACTCGCTGCCTTCACGTCAGATTGAATGCATCAAAGAAAAAGGGGTAACTATTATATTTTTAGCCAAAAACCAAAACTTAAACCTCAACTGGCAGAATTGAGCGTCCACTTTTCAAGGCACATAACATGTCCGTTTCAAGATGGGAATGAACTCAGAATGGTCCCCTGAGTTTTTTATGATACACACAGACAGTGCATGGAACAAGGAACTCTTCTGGGATAATTAAATCCACTATAGTCCGAATAAGTAATGGTAAATGACAAATACCATAGTTTTTCTTTTTCATGATACTAGCCCGACGTGGGCAACGGGTCACTCGCAAAGAGGTCCCATAAATATAGTTTCCCTCACCAGCTATCTGCAAAGCAGACAGGATCCAGCTTTGGGACATGGATCTAGGGTTTAAAGCACCTAGCCATGCTACATTTAGAACCTCAATATAAGCAAAAGACTCGCTGCCTTCACGTCAGATTGAATGCATCAAAGAAAAAGGGGTAACTATTATATTTTTAGCCAAAAACCAAAACTTAAACCTCAACTGGCAGAATTGAGCGTCCACTTTTCAAGGCACATAACATGTCCGTTTCAAGATGGGAATGAACTCAGAATGGTCCCCTGAGTTTTTTTATGATACACACAGACAGTGCATGGAACAAGGAACTCTTCTGGGATAATTAAATCCACTATAGTCCGAATAAGTAATGGTAAATGACAAATACCATAGTTTTTCTTTTTCATGATACTAGCCCGACGTGGGCAACGGGTCACTCGCAAAGAGGTCCCATAAATATAGCTTCCCTCACCAGCTATCTGCAAAGCAGACAGGATCCAGCTTTGGGACATGGATCTAGGGTTTAAAGCACCTAGCCATGCTACATTTAGAACCTCAATATAAGCAAAAGACTCGCTGCCTTCACGTCAGATTGAATGCATCAAAGAAAAAGAAAAAGGGGTAACTATTATATTTTTAGCCAAAAACCAAAACTTAAACCTCAGTTTTGCAGATAGCTGGTGAGGGAAGCTATATTTATGGGACCTCTTTGCGAGTGACCCGTTGCCCACGTCGGGCTAGTATCATGAAAAAGAAAAACTATGGTATTTGTCATTTACCATTACTTATTCGGACTATAGTGGATTTAATTATCCCAGAAGAGTTCCTTGTTCCATGCACTGTCTGTGTGTATCATAAAAAACTCAGGGGACCATTCTGAGTTCATTCCCATATATATAATATATATATATATATATATATATATATATATATATATATATATATATATATATATATATATTTAGTGTGCGTGTGTGGAATATTGACAAAAATAAAATTCTAAAAACTAATTCAATTAAATTTAAAAATTAACATCATAAAGAACCATGACCTGACCATGACTTTAACCTAACCAAAAACTACAAAAAACCCACTTCGTTCTTGACTTACAAACAATATGATGACAGTGCATTGGTCCACATAAAACCACCTGTGACCATCTCCTCTTATATATCAACGAAAACATCAATGTAAGTTTTAAATGGTGATATATATATATATATATATATATATATATATATATATATATATATATATATATGATTCGGATTGTTCAGATTTTCAAAATTTTGCTATCCACATTGCTGTTCTTGGTTTAATAGAGTGCTGAAAGTGAGCTCGAAATAAAAATATTGCTTTTATAGAGACAAGCGAGAGCTGTGTTGAATCCTCTCTCTTCCGATTTCATCCCTCGTCCAAAAACAAAATTTGGGAATCTCAAACGCGGCTTTCCTCGAATATATCCATTCCCAATCCCATTCTTGAACTTCTGAGTTCTAGTGGGAAATCGTAGATGGAAAGAAAGAAAAAGCCCGGGCCCGCATCCGCGTCATAACCCCATTATGGCGCTCCCCCAAATCCATAATTCTCAATTTGAGAATTTCATTTCGAGACGGCGAATGGCAATGGGATCGCGTAAAGTGGCGCGTAATCCACTCGCAGCCAGCTCGATCATAATAATAAAGTCGGTACTCGAGCGGCGCTTTTTATACAATTTATTTTATTTCTATCGTATAATACGGGCTTTAAACGGAGAACGAATGTACGTATATTTCTCACTCTCATTCAAAATAAAATTAATCGCTATAAAACGCGATCGAGCGGTACCCAATATTTTTACGGGGTGTCCCATAAATCATTGTACGATTAAACGAAACCCTACAGCGCACTCGGCGTGGAACGCGCTGTACACTCCGCACTTTCCTATATTTTGAATGTAACTCCGGGAGAACACATTCCAAAACTATTAACGCGATACAAGATTTCGAGATTTCAAGAAAGATGAGTACCGTAATTGTATAAAAAGGTTAAAACAAATAAGAAATTGAACCTAATAAGACAAGTTTTCTTCGTTAATGTCAAAATTCTTCGGATTTTATACACCAAACGTCAGAAAATGTTCAAAATAGTTTTATCCCTCTTTTGTTTTTATAGCTTTACCTATGTGGTATCTCTGTATATGAGACGCACCATTTAGATTCGTTATATTACATACATTTCTAAAACAACAAAAACAAACTTGAATAGTGAATAAGAAATGAAGTTGGCTGCCAAAGTTCAAACATTACTGATACTATTTCAGGGTCAATTACTATTATTGAATAATAATAATAATAATAATAATAATAATAATAATAATATAATAATAATAATAATAATGCGAAACTAGGATCTATTTTTAATGCAAGGAACTTAGTTCACTTTGAGTTCGACCTATATTAACCCCAGAGTGGGTATTTTTTACGCCAACTTTTAATTAAAATACTGCTGTTTTAAAGTTACGTTGTTTCCCGCAACATTATTTACAATATTGCCAAGAAGGTTATTGATTTCTTATCAGTTACCTTTTGTTGATATCAATAAAATTCAACATACTGTACGAAACCTATTTAAAGAGCAATCACCCCTCACTAAATTAATCATTATTGTAACACTAAATTCCCAAAATTTTTTATAAGCAAACCAAACTGCGGGGAATGCACTCTCTTTCAAAGGAGCAGATGTATGGAATGCAATTCCTGTACATCTCAGACAGGCTTCATCACTAAATATATTTCGCAAATCACTAAAGAAGTACTTCATTAGCTCCTACTGATATACGAGTTCACTTCTGCCATTATTACCATAATAATTAAGTTCCCACTTGAGAATTAACTATCTAAAATATGCTAATCTCATTAAGCACTTTTAACTTCAAAATGTTTGCTTAAAAAAATATATTTTCGTTCAGCATCATTTATTTTCTATTAAATGTAGGGGACGGTGGGGGTAAGACGGACCCATGGGGTGAGATGGAACCCCCCCCCCCTCTAAACCCAAGCAGACAGGGCGAGGTTCAGATATTGGTTGCTAGATGTCCTTCACGTCACCAAACAAAAGCATGACACAAAAGAAAAAAGCAAAGCAAGCGAAAGCTGGGCCATCCTGGGCTCATGACAGTGACAGTGAGGATGGAGATTCAACCAAGTGCTTGTATTGCAATGACACGTTTGGTAATTCTGTGCGAGGGGAAGGGTGGGTTTGTTGCGCCATTTGCGAGAGATGGGCACATGAGGAATGTGCAGGGGTAGAGGATGATGAGGAAGAGGTTTTTGTGTGTGAGTTGTGCCAGTAAGGATGGACCCCTCGGGTCCATCTTACCCAGTGATTCGTTTTTGGTACAATAAAAATACTGATATGGTAAAATCTCGTGTTTCAGTCTTTTCCTCTAAAAACCGTGACCAGGGTGTGGACTTTAAATATAACACCCCAAAGCACCACCACAACCCCTAAAAACCCCCAAAATTATATAAATGTGGTTTCTAGACTCATTTTTGTGTTAAGTAGTCCGTCTTACCCCACCTTCCCCTACAAGTGACCATTTTATTTAAAATTGTGTAAAATAATAAACACTACTCGTATAAAATTTTACATTTTGTTTACTATTATTATTATTATTATTATTCTGTGATTTTTTACTTCTCTTGCGTAATAAGTAAACTGAATCCAATTAATTTTGCTTAAAAAGCTTCCATACTTCCAACGGCATATTCAGATTAGAATACTGTGAATATACTAATGCCATATCAAAATCTAAACTATACGAAAAAATATTGAAAAATACAGGGTGTCTATAAAGTCCCTATCTATTTCGGTGAAAACGTAGCAAAAAGGGCAAAATTCAATAATAATATAATAGAAGACGTACATTTAATGAATACTTAAGCGTATGATTCACATAAGCACCATCAGTATCTCTACATAGTTCGAATCTGTCCGCAGCATTGCGGAACACATTTTGGAGCATGACGGGGGTTATTTTTGTAACTGCTGTTACGATACGAGCAAGTAAATCTTGCGGATCTGTAACTCTCGTTTGATAGACGTTTGATTTGATAAAGCCCCATGCAAAGAAATCTAAGGGCGTTAGGTCAGGAGATCGAGCCGCTCAGGGCCTGTTGCCTCCACGTCCGATCCACCGATTTGGAAATCGTTCATTTAGGTACTCCCGAACAATGTTTGCGTAATGACAAGGTGTCCCATCTTGTTGAAAGACGACGGTGTTTAAAATGTCATTTGAATGAAATTCGGACATTTATATGCTCGTATCGTAACAGCAGTTGACAGGGCCTTGGTGTAGTGGCTATCATATCTGACCGGCAATTGGATGATCCCGGGTTCGATTTCTGGGAGGTGCCTCATTTTTCATTGCTCGTTTTCTCTCCTCTTCTTGTGCGGACACTTTTCTAAACAAGCGTCGTCCTTTACATTAATTATACTGTGTGTCGTTTGCAGTTAAAAAAAAATATATATACAGGGTGGGCCGAAAGTCTGGATCCATAGGAAAATATTTATTTTAATACATAAATTACAACAAATGGTAAATACTTAAAATGAATATCAACTTTAACTCGTAAATGCGTATCCGTGATACTGTACCTGTAGTGGTTCGTACTCCAGTATAAACAACAAATTATAACAAATGCTCAAATTGGCGGCCTCTGACATCGAGACACTTAGGGATGGAATTTATGATTTTTAATAATTCTTCGAATTGACGTTCTCGAGATGCGTGTTTCATTTGATAATCTTCTTGTTGACTTTACTGGACCATTCGTTAAAGTTTCACACACCATTGCAGAGGTATTTTCATCAGTTGCAGTTTTTGGACGACCAGAACGCCGTCGATCATGTACACTTCCTATTTCTTTGAAACGTTTAAACAACTTGCCAACAGTCGCATGTGTTACTGGATGCTTATCAGGATGATTTCTATTGAATTCGGTAGCAACTTCTCTGTGTGTAGCGCCCTGACTTGCGTACATGAGCACAAGTTCTACCCGGTCTTCTTCTGTTAGATTCGAAGCCATTTCTGGGCTGAAATAAAAAAGTATTTGAGTATTTATACTGGAGTACGAACTACTGTACAGTATCACGGATACGCATTTACGAGTTAAAGTTGATATTCATTTTAAGTATTTACCATTTGTTGTAATTTATGTATTAAAATAAATATTTTCCTGTGGATCCAGACTTTCGGCCCACCCTGTATATATATACAGGGTGTCCCAGAATTAACTATCTATTTCAATGAAATCGGACAAATTTAATAAAAACTGACATAATTTTGTTTATTACTAAATTATGATACAAAAACAAATAGATTTATAAATCATAAGTCAAAACTTTATTGAGAAGTTTCAACATGTGCACCGTCTGTATCTCTGCAAATTTCAAATCTATCCTCAGCGCTGCGAAACACATTTTGAAGCATTTCAGGTGTTATCTCCCGCACTGCCAACTGGATGCGTTCTTTAAGTTCAGCTAAACTATTGATCTTTTGGCGATAAACCTTTGTTTTTATGAAACCCCATGCAAAGAAATCCAGGGGTGTCAAATCCGGAGAACGCGGAGGCCAAGGTCGAGGTCCTCCACGTCCAATCCACCGATTCGGAAGGCGTCTGTTGAGGTATTCTCGAACAATTAGAGCATAATGACATGGTGCTCCATCTTGTTGAAACACAACATTATCAAGAATGCCATCATCAAGAAGCTGTGGTTCGAGAAACTGCTGAAGCATATCAAGGTAGACGGTACCTGTTACAGTTGCTTCCGCAAAGAAGAATGGGCCATAAATTTTGGATTTGGTCATTCCAAGCCACACGTTAACTTTTGGAGAGTCTCTTTGCCATTCTATGACTTCAGACGGTCTTTCATTGGACCAGATACGACAGTTGTGTCGATTGACTTTACCACACGTGTGGAAAGTCGCCTCATCACTGAATAAGATGTTATCCAATAAACTTTCATTTTCGATTTGATCCACAATTTCTGCACACCTTGCTGCTCGATTTGGATAATCCTCTTCATTTAGGGCATGCAGTACTTGAATGTGATAAGCCTTTTTCATCAGTGTCGAACGCAAGATTCTATGAACTGTTGTCTTGGATATGTTGAGTCTTCGACCGGCCTCCCTAACCGAAGTTGTTGGTTCATCCTCAAACAATTGTCGTACCTGTTCGGTACTGTTACGTGCTGTCCTTGGACGTCCTCTTCCCACCTCGTCGTGTACGGATCCAGTTCTTTTAAATTTGTTCACAAGTTCACGAATCGCTTTGTCTGTAGGACCGGTTCTGTGGAATCTTCTTGTAAATTTTTCTCTGATTTCATTACATTGCATTCCTTTGATACGGGATGTTACAACAAAGATGCGTTCTTGTGTATTCATTATTAATAGGGTTCTGAAAGAGAATGAAAATAAAATTATGAAAAAAATTTAGAAATTTATACATTTTTAACACATATTAAACATGATAAACATAAATAAAAGTGTGTTTTTAAAAAATTTGTCCGATTTCATTGAAATAGATAGTTAATTCTGGGACACCCTGTATGTATATATACATTTAACTGCAAACACGCAGTATAATTAACGTAAAGAACGACGCTTGTATAGGAGAATATTCCGCGCAATACGAGATAGAAAGAACGAAACAAATGAAAAAATGAGGTAACCACCCGGGAATCGAACCGGGGGTCTTCCGATTGCCGGTCAGATATGATACCACTACACCACGGGCCTCACTCAAACAAATGCCGTAATGCGCGGAATATTCTCCTATACAAGTGTCGTTCTTTACGTTAATATATATATATATATATATATATATATATATATATATATATATATATATATATATATATATATATATATTGAGGAATAAGAGGACGAGGAGATGGTACATGTTTATTAAGAGACGTTTTGGAAAATTCAATTTCCATCATCAGTGCCAAAAATTTAAAACAGTGTAAAACGTAAATAAATATGATGAACAGAAAATGTATACAATATATTTATATAAACATATGATATTAATAATGTATTTACAGTATATATTAAGTATTTCAAAATAAAAATAAAAAGTATATAAAATACAGGCGGGTGAAACAAGTCAAAATGTAAAGATTAAAAGGTAACAAAAATTGAAAGCAGTGTCTTACCAGGTTATAATCGGAGTGGTGAGCTAATTGTAACGAAAGTTGGGAATGATGACATTTTGACATATTCATATTAGAAATGTTGGAGAGCCAAACGGAGTAATAGTAGATTTCTTTTCCAGTGGTGATATATCAGATATGGGCCTAAATACTTTAAGATGTATTTAAATACTAAATACCACGCAAATTTGTATTTAAATACCAAATACATTACTGTAAATTGGAATGTAATTGAAGACTAAATACATTACTTCAAAAATGAATTTACGTACAATCTAAATACATCCTAAATACATTCCATTTTCAGTGTTTATTATTGTTATAGTAGTTTGATGCTTCATATCGGCAACAAAGGCAATCCAAAGAGAGGCAACAGAAAGAAGGGACTACATAAATCACAATAAACATAACACTACAGTTTCGAACAGTTATAGGAAAAATAATTACATTCTCGATTTACCAAAAACATGAGATACTAAAATACTCCCAATAATGGAAAAAAATCCATCCACCCCGGACCTAAGCCTCTAAGCACTTTCATTCCACTACATATTCGCCTTCATCAGTGTCAAGCTCTCAAAACGTCCGTCGGACAGTGTCCCTCTCCTCGGTAAACGAATCATTCCAGCAAAAGAAAAAAGACGCTCTACTGGAGCTGATGAAGACAAAGTAGATTGTAGTGATAGTGTGTAATCAAAAAGTGAAAATACTCATCATCTTTTTGCAAGGAGAGAGGTGAGCCCCCTTTCACATCGTCGGTCATATCTTTGACAAACACTACGAAGATTTAGTAAACTAATAAAATCATTGCAGATATGAAAATGAGTGAGAAGGCTGAATTTGAAACCATAAGTCCATAACACTCTTCCAGCTATGTTCATTCGACTTTCCTACTCATAATGATGCCAATTATGATTACTAGAAACCGGATGTTATTTAATGTCCAACCACCTAAAAATATAATGGAAATCCTTCGCTTCTGCATGCATGAGTTAGTTAAGGAGTTACTCAAAACGCGTCATGTGAACTGATTTTTTGCAAATGTATTTATAAATACAGTATTTAAATGCAAATTGTATTTAAATACATATTTAAGTATTTATCAAATACATTACTGCCCATCTCTAGCATTTATTCACTTTTACACTTTGTTTTAAATTTTTAGCACTGATGATGGAAATTGAATTTTTCGAAACGTCTGTTAATAAACATGTACCATCTCCTCTTATTCCTCACTAAGCTGCGGTTCCCTAAATCACAATGATTGTCAACCATGATTGACCGTCTATGGGGGCATTTTTATTAAGGCCCCCATAGACAGTCAATCATAATTGACAATCATTGGGATTGTGCAGTTATTTTGTTCGTGTATGGGTATGATTGAAGGCTTGTGTAAATGATTAAAGGCTATCAAACACTGTCAGATATTTTTCTTCAATCATGACGTTTGCGCAATCATGCATGACGGTGTATGGCAATGATTGCACAATCACATTCAGTCTTGCACTAGCAGCTACGGCGAGTGTGATTGATACAAGTGAATTTTGACGTGAGTTCATTGAAATGTATAGAGGATTACCGGCATTGTGGTAAGTTAGTGGATAAACTCAAAGAAATTGAACCATATGCAAACAGGGAAATGGTGACAAAGAAAATTAATGCCTTCCGCTCCAACTACCGGCGAGAAATGAAGAAAGTTATAAGTAGCGAAAAGTCAGGAGCTGGGAACGATGATGTTTACACAACATCGTTATGGTATTTTGAAGATCTGAGATTCCTACGGGATCAAGAAACACAACAGGATGGTATTTCAACCATGGACGCAGAAGGACAGGCAAACACAAATGATACTTCATTGGATAACCCGGTAAGTGAATGTACCACTTTATTATTGCACAACATAATTTTGTTACTCATTGCAATTGTATTATTACACAACATAATATTGTAACTCATTCCACATTTATTACTACAATACATTATATTCATTCAGTATATTCCTGTCCATGGATCCTATTTTCCTGCCATGGAAATGAGCCTGCATTGTTGAAATATTCACAAAATTTATCCCTTATATCTTTCACTGAAGCAGATGCATTGCGTACTCGGAGCTATTGAAGAAAAGGGACCCCAGCCTTCTTTAGTTAGCTTTATAAGGCTAACTAACGAAAATATTATGACCTAACCTAACCAATCGTCAAGGGCGTACAGTTAACCTAACGACTGGTTAGGTTATGTCGTGATATTTTCGTTAGTTAGCCTTATAAGGCTAACTAAAGAAGGCTGAGGTCCCTATTCTTCAATAGCTCCGCGTACTCTTGTAGCTTCCAATGGAATAGGTTGTCTACTGTCGACCCTCCAGCTTCCTTCTTGAAATTGTCCAGTACTTAAATCTTCGACATCAAAACCATTTTGTAAATACACTTTTACGTTTCTCTTCTGTAGATAATTATTTAAGTAACAGCATGCCAATACTAATGTTGATGTTTTACTTGGACACAGATTGATAGTATTCAGAAGAATTCTAAATCGAGATGCCAATATGCCGAACGAGTTTTCAATAACTCGACGGGCTCGTGACCCGGTAATTGAAAATGTCTTGTTCTTTGTTCAGGTTTCTTTGAGCATAAGACTTCATCAAGTTGTCCATTAGAGGAAATGCGTCATCGGCAACGAACACATACGGCATTACATCATTACCTGCAGGTAGAGTGTCAGGTTCAAGGATACGCAGTGTTTTTTCTTTAAGCCATTTACAGAAATTAGTGTTTACAAACAGGCCTCCATCAGAAATCCTTCAATTCGTTCCAACATCTACCATGACGAATTCATAGTTTGCGTTCACAACTGCCATTAGCACCACACTGAATGTGTGCTTATAGTTGTAGTAGTATGAACTTGACGCAGGAGGCTTCCTAATTTCGATATGCTTACCATCAATGGCCCCTATACAATGGGGAAAATTCCATGTCTTTTCAAACGTCTCGGCTAGTTTCCTCCATTCTTCTTCAGTGTGCGGCATCTGTTAAGAATGAGAATAGAAAGTGTGATGGCCTGTATTTGGAACTGCGAAACACACACACACACACACACACACACACACACACACACACACACAGCGAACAGCAATGTGGCTATTTGGTATCCATTTGTGTTCCGTTTCAGATGTGTTGGCCTTTTTTGTGTGCTATTCAACAAACTATACATATTACAGAATGTGTTAAGATTTTTATATAAAATTTTATAGTTCTTTACATTATATATTTATTTTTATATTTACCAACCCCTCACAATATTTTCTCCTTTTTGCCGGAACCGAGTAATCATCCAGCTGACAACAGTGAAGAGTCACAACAGGTGTTGTCGCAATCATCTCGAAAAAGACAGAAGAGGAATGAAAACACCGAACACAATGACCTTCTAGCATTGGCTTGTGATCATCTTCGTCGGAGCGATGACACCAGTGAAGTGTTGGGAAGAAGTTGGGCTCAGGAATTCAGAAATTTGACACATGCTCAACAAATATTTGCGAGAAAAGCAATTAATGACATCCTTTTTGAAGGTCGTTTGGGGACTTTACACAGGCACTCTGTGAAGATGAATGAACCCAGCAGTGGACATTATAGCAGATCCTCTACTCCCTTTCCAAACGTATCACCTGGCAGCAGCTACAGCACCAGTGGTTCACACATATCCAGGCAAAGTAATGGCGCAGGACGCACTTTTTATGTTCAGACTGAGAGTGAACCCAGGGTATATACATAAATAGGCGGTATTCTCTCTGATCCTCAGTATAGTTTGTAACTGTTTTGTGTGAAAACAATTCCATTACTTGACATAAATTATGTCAGTGAAGCAAAATGCAAAACATGTCTAATGATCAGCGTATTGTAGTTCATTTACATAAAAATTTAACAGTACTTGTTTTCATTTTGACCTGTGTTGTTCTTTCTGAAAAAAATTAACATGTACTTGTTTTGAAAGGGTAAACTAATAAAGTGTGTAAACATTATCATATAGCAATTATTTGTAGTACATACCTTAATACTGTCTTTCAGCACAGATATGATAGCTGTACATGTCTCCATAATAATATGTCCAAGACTGTGCAGAGATTGCAGTAGTGAACTTCAAATTCTCGAAACACTACCCTGTTGCAAGGAAACGTAAAGTACTCGAAAGTCTTTCACTTGGTGAAATTGCATCTCTCATGTTTGTCTTCCTTCTTTATAAAAGGCATAATTATTCTCAACACATCTATGAAAGTTTCATGGTCCACCCGCAAGAAATTTTTATAGTCTGCGGGCGATGATATCATTAGTTCCTGTAGTTGGTTATCATGGGAGAATTTGGATCGTTTCTTATGCCACTCTTTCATCCAAATTCTTCTGGCTCGTTTTTTCTTGGGCTCCTCTGTTTCCAGAGCAAGAATGATTGCTATACATGCACCTTCACTCATGTTGTTGTCCAGCTGCGCTACTGAGACTGAACACTGTAAATGCTTAATATTTTATTTTTTACATGACGAAATAAAAATGTTTGTTGCAGAATACCGCATAGCCATATCCTACATTTTGTTCATAGGTTTAAGTTAATAAAATTTAAACGAATTCCCCGAAAATGTTCATATTCCCGAAATTTTGGTATACCGTATGCTGACACCTGCGATTTGTAAAATATCCAACTTGTGTTCAAAGTGATCGAGTGTAAAATCTCACATAAAGATATATATACATATATATGAGGTCCTCATAGGAAGGAGTGGCTAAGCGACAAAAGTGAAAGACGCCAGAAAAGCAGTTAAACTTGTACCAATTTGAAAGTGACATAACTTCGGAACCTTTCAAGATATTTCGCTGAAATATCTTCGGAACTTCATCGTAAGTGGAAATATCGAAGCTAAATTACCATTATTCCTTAATCAAAACTCGAAAACTCAAAAACTCTCCAGAAATGCGAACTTACGAGTAAATTTTCTATATTAACTGAAACCTCGTACTAATAAAATCTCCCTAATCAGAATTCAATCTCGTATGTACACTACTGACTTTATCATACTGACATCGAAAGCTTCAGAGAAAAAATGTTTGTTAAATTAAGTTATTTAATAACCGAAACAAATCAATTTTATCGAAACGACATCAAGTGCACTTTTCAAGGCATTAAATTATGTCCTGTTTCATCAACGTTCTTTTAATAGGAATTTTTACAAAAACAACCATTTTCAATACTTCTAAAAAATAAGTTCCAGCATCTCATCGCACATTCTAATAATTTGTGTTTTAACGTGTGTTTTGTTCTTTTCAGATTTGTTGTTGAACCTATGGCACAGAAATTGACAATAGATGAATGGGTGGAGATAGTTTTAATGTGTGGAAGGCGTGGTAACACACACCGATCAGTTGCTACTGCTTTTAATAACAAACACCCTGAAAGGCCGCCAGTTGTTCAGGCATCAGTTGGAAAACTGTTCACTCGCTTCAAAGAAACGGGAAGTGTTCATGATCGGCCAAAAAGTTCAGCCGATGCAGCAACATCACTAACGGTACTCAATCACCTCGAAAATAGCTCACGTTAAGTCCTTAAGAAAGTTATCCCAGGAAACGAGTGTCTCCAGAAGATCCAATCAACGAATTCTTACAACAAATCGTTTCCACCACTACAAAGTCCAACTCGTTCAGGAAGTGCATGGTGACGACACAGACCGTTGTGTAGAGTTCTGCAAGTGGCTTCTACAACATCGACAGCTTCAACGAAGGATCATGTTCAGCGACTAAGCGATATTTCAACTCAGCGGTCGTATCAATAGGCATAATGCACGCTATTGGGCCAATGAGAACCCCCACTGGATGGAGGAAGGACATGTGTAATTCGATCCACGAATTATGGTGTGGGCTGCGCTCTGGGGCGATCGGTTAATTGGTCCGTACTTTTTCGACGGCAATGTAACAGGTGAAACATATCTGCAAATGCTGCAAACATTTCCAATGCCCATACTGGACGACATTCCATTGGCAGATCGGGCGGAGATATGGTTTCAGCAGGATGGTGCACCACCACATTTCGCAACCATCGTCCGAAGCTTAGATGAAACATTCCCAAGCAAGTGGATCGGACGGCGAGGGCCCGTCGAATGGCCACCTAGGTCTCCAGACCTCACGCCTCTTGACTTTTTCTTGTGGAGCCATCTCAAGTCGGTAGTCTATGCTGATCGACCCAGAAACCATACGTTCTCTAAAGGATAAAATCACATCTGAGTGTGCCAAAATTAGTACCAATGTGTTAAGGAATGTTCAAACATCATGCATTCAACGCGTCAGAAAGTGTCTCCAAGTGAAAGGCCGCCAATCCGAACATTTATTATAATTTAGTAAAATGTGCCTATGGTTCCTGACTTTTGCGCCACCATATATATATTAGTGATGTAGCGGATGTCATTTTTTCCACATCCGCGGATGCGGATGCGGATGAGGATGTTTGATTTCAACATCCGCGGATGCGGATGTCTACATTTTCGTTATTTTTTAGGATATATTCGAGATTTGTTGTGTTTAACGTATATAATAAGTTATTATATAGAGAGAGCTGTAGCTATAATGTAATATAATTGATTAATTGTACAATAATTGCTGTACTTTTCTCTGAACATATAAAATAATATCAAGCATCTAACTAATATAGAAATCAATTAGTGAATTCGTCTGCAAATAAATTCGTTATATTTTGTTGAGTTTCAGCCACAATTAGAAACCATAATTGTGTTACCAGGATGCGGGACGTGAACCCAACTCAAATGCACCCCACCGACCTCTTTCCCCAACCTCCACCCTTATAGAAAGAGATCTTTAATTAGCTTGATAACTATTTATATTGAGTTTAAAGTTTTATTAGGCATATTTATAAATGAGTAATTAAAATAAAGTAAACTAAGATGTTCATCGTTTAATATTCAAACTTAATTATAGGAAGGTTATGCTTAAGGAACATTAATTTTTCTGCCTTTTCTGCTGCCAGTCTGTTTCTCTTTTTATCATATATTAATCCAGCACTGCTAAATAATCTCTCGCTTGGTATGTTTGTTGGAGGACAGGCTAAATGTCTCCTTGCAAGTTTACTCAAGTATGGATAGATATTCTGCGTATTTTTCCACCAACTAATAGGATTGTCACATGCAGCCAGGCGTTTTTCTTGGTGATAGCTCTCGATCATTTTTACTACATCTTTTGACATCGCGTAGGTCTCGTCATTGCTGCTTGACTGAAGAAACTGAGACAGATTCTGTGATAGATTTGCTTGTTGAAGGTGTTGGTTCTGTCACTGAAACTTTTATTCTTTTGGTGGGTGGCGAAGCGACAGATTCAAGAGATTGAAGCTCTTCAACTGCTTTGCCAAGTGATGATTTAACTCGTTCTAATGTACTAGGTGAAAATAACTCAGCTTTGTAACGTGGATCTAAGTAGGTTGCAAGAGAGTAACTTCATACAAGAACAGCCTCTCGTCTTGTCGCTTGCATCACTTTTGCGCACAATGAACTAGTTCTATTAATATAGTAGAATTTGATAATTTCCGCTTATTAATGACATTTTATCTCAACGGTCCACATCCGCACGACATCCGCAGTCCAAAGTGCGGATGCGGATGCGAGAAAATGTGCGGATGTTCCGCGGATGCGGATGCGGATGTGACCTACATCACTAATATATATATATAATATATATGGGATTGCTTATATTGAGGTTCTGAATATCGTAGGCTAGGTGTAGCTGCAACCCCTAGATCCTGTCCCAAAGCTGGATCCTATCTGCTTTGCAGATAGCTGGTGGGGGAAGCTATATTTTTGGGGCCTCTTTGCGAATGACCAGTTGCTCACGTCGGGCTAATCTCATGAAAAAGAAAAAACTATCGTGTTTGTCATTTACCATTACTTATTTGGACTAGAGTGGATTTAATTTTCCCAGAAGAGTTCCTTGTTCCATGCAATGTCTGTGTGTATCATAGATGGGATGAATTTTACAGTTAAACACGTGAAATGAATGAATGATGCAAACCCACAAAGAAAAAGAAAAAATGATTCCAAGGCCTTTCGTGTATTCCCTGACGAGGTGTACTTCTGAATACACGAAAGCCTTGGAATAATTTTTCTTTTTCCTTGTGGGTTTGCATTATATATATATATATATATATATATATATTATATATATATATATATATATATATACATACATAACTTCAAAAGTTTGGAAACGCCACTGAAATTACTAAAAAATGCCTCATATTCTAGTTTAAATCCAGAATTTGGCAACAAATGTTCCTAATTAGCGTAATTTTACTTGTCCACGTTACGCATGTGTAATATAAACAGTAACCTACAAGATTATCGGTTAACTATCCGAAAGCATTCTTACAGCTGTATCACTCAAGTATATTATCTCTTGTTCTTTTCGGTGAACATCGATTTTAGGCTACCGCCTTTTTCATTCTCTGCTTAACTTCAGTAGAATACTCGTAGTTGTTTATATCATAGAATGTTTCCAATACAATTGTGTCATGTAATGTGTTTAATAAATATTCCTACTTTTCTACATCATGTACGTATCAAAATAATGAGTGCCATTAACTCTTTTAGGGTGAATTCAAATTATTTTTTCACATGCAATGGCTCTACTAAGGCTGATACCATATGATATTCGCACAAAATTTTTTTGCAAAACTGGACATTTCTGTAAAAGGGGTGTGGGGCACTATCAAATGTCATTTGAAACATGGTCAACTAAAAACAACGAAAAGGGGGGTCCAAGAAAAAAGACAAAACCTCAACACCAGTACTTGAGATAAAAGACGATTGAGTCGTAGTTTGCAATAGGACATTAATTCCTCGAAGGCACTAACGTTTTGGTTGTAACAATACAACGTTAACTAAAGGAGGCAGGGTTGCATGGAAGAGTTCCTGCCCAAAAACCGTACCTCAGACCAAGAAACAAGTCTAAGAGAGTAAAATATACAAAAGATCATGCCCACTGGACGTCGACTGATTGGGCGAAGGTTCTGTGGACAGAGGAATCAAAACCCGAAATCTGTCTAAAAGAAGATGGTACGTACTACGACGAAATGGCGAGATATTATAATATATGGGGTATCTAACAATGTTTGTGGCTCCCTCGTGAAAATCGATGGTACTTTAATTAAAAAGAAGTACAAGCGAATTCTTCAACTGCATTCTGTGCCAGATGGATAGCGTTTGATTGGACAAAGGTTCATCTTCTAACAAGATAACGAGCTCA
Organism: Bathynomus jamesi; assembly: GCA_023014485.1. Taxonomy (NCBI): domain Eukaryota; kingdom Metazoa; phylum Arthropoda; class Malacostraca; order Isopoda; family Cirolanidae; genus Bathynomus; species Bathynomus jamesi. The sequence goes on from JAJOZX010000050.1 coordinate 1,841,585, forward strand.
AATACTCGGCATGGAATGTAAAAACATATTTCAAGAGGAAGGAGGACGCTGGAGAACTAAAAATTAAGGAACAGCCATCACAAAGCCCGACTCAATACAACTAAGGCTATATGAGACTACGTAAAGATAAGAAGGATAAACTGAAGCCATCTGATAATGAACAACTGTGGAAAAACCTGCAGAATATTTCGATGGGTATTCCACCATCACTGGTTAAAAAACATAAACGGACAGCATTATAAACAGAGTCCAAGCTGTAAAAGGGGGACACCCTAAATACTGACACACACACACACACACACACACATATACAGGGTGTCCGAGAATTATCTGTACAATTTTTGGCTGTTATTAAAAGTCAACCATGAAGTGTGGAAATTCCAGTGTTGTCCCATTTTACAGAGAATCTCATTAAGTTTTTTCTGATACCAAGTTTTGACAAGTTTTTTAGAAATTCCAGTGTGTCCGAACATTATCTGTACAATTTCATCTTTTAATAAAATTCTTGATAACACACGTAAAATTCTTAAACAAGATTATTTAGAATCTGTATTTTCAAAAGTTTCTTTTATTAAAGTAACGTTATTACAAACATTCGATATGTGCACCATTAGTGATTTGCAAAACATCCAATCGATACTCCAAATGTTGCCATGTACGCTGCAGCATATCCACATCAATTCGCTCAATAGCAGCTGTGATTCTTGCTTTTAAATCATCAATGTCTGTCACCCGCGTACATTTCTAAAAAACTTGTCAAAACGTGGTATCAGAAAAAACTTAAATGAGATTCTCTGTAAAATGGGACAACACTGGAATTTCTACACTTCATGGTTGACTTTTAATAACAGTCAGAAATTGTACAGATAATTCTCGGACACCCTGTATATATATATATATATATATATATATATATATATATATATTATATATATATATATATTATATATTTGTGACGGTCGAATTGCCTGCGAACTTACTTTGTTTCTTATGGCCGGCCAAATGACTGGCCAGATTTGGATGAGACTTGGAGGATAGGGGTAACTGAGGCGGGGAAAGAACATAGGCTATGTGGCGTCAGCCTCAGAGGTCATCTGAGGCAGCTGGAGGCCTCTGTATTCCGGATTGGTTGAAAGATAGTGACATCATAGCCACGTCATAAAAGATAGTGACATAACATGGGCGGAGCTCTAGCATAGAGATAAGAACATAGGCTATGTGGCGTCGGCCTCTTCACACGAAGGTCAAGCTGGTGGCTATATATACACACAGTATATATATATATATATATATATATATATATATATATAGCGTTCAACTTCCACCCGGGCAACGCTGAGTCGCTCCGCTAGGAATATCGCGAAAAGCCAAAAAGTGGGCAAGCTTCTGTTTATAAAAGTTTTAAAATTCGAAAATATAGTCTATGAGGCAACCAAATAACGAGACAAAACAACATCAGCTGCGAACACACTAGCTGTAACGAATTTTCGACTTCTTTTAAGAATTCGACAGTCTGACATTCAGTTGCTCTTAGACTGCTGGTGCCGCTTTTTTCTTCCACTAGTGGTAGTAGGTATTTGCGTTTAGTAACAGATAGACTTCTAATTCTTTTGGGTTTCAGAATTGGACATTTACAATGGATTTGAGTGCCGTAAACATCGCAAGAGTCGTCGCCAGCGTTACGTCGACGATACGCTAGGAATTCCAAGAACAACGGTTCGACGTGTCTACCAACGTTATGTGGAGACAGGAGAGTACACCCGAAGACCAGGATCTGGAAGATCGCGCTGCACATCTGCCCGTGACGATCGTTTCATCGTCTCGAGTGTTTTGCGAGATCGTCGCTTGACTGCCACAAACGTCCGCAATGAGCTGGAAAGGTCTCGAGACGTCAGTGTATCGGAGCGAACCGTTAGAAGGAGACTTATGGAAAGTGGCTTACATGCTAGACGTCCAGCAATGGACCCGGAATTGCTCCCACACCACCCCAATGCTCGTCTTGCTTTCGCTCGTGAGCATGTCAATTGGACTATGGTCCAATGGGGACGAGTATTATTCACGGACGAATCAATATTTAATCTTCGAACATCCGATGGACGGGAAAGTGTGTGGAGAAGAACAGAAGAAAGATTCGCCCCATGCACTTTTGGTTCCATGTAAATTCCACCCCGAAAATTCCACCCACGAAAATTCCACCCCACGAAAATGTAAGAATCTAAAAAAAAAAAAAATTAAGCAGTTTTCAGTTTGGTAATTAAGAACCAACTTCTTCAAACCAACTAAGAAACTGGCATCAACGCATCACAACTGTTTGCCCGAGGCGAGGTCACTATAGTTTAAAGTTTGCAGTCAGTTGTCTTTTTGTCTTCAAACTTAAAATAAGTGTTTTGTTCATACCCATGTCACTCTCATTCATATCCACAGAAAAAGGAAAGCGAAAGTTATGTGATGAAGAAAATTACATTTCCGAAAAACATAAGGACAATGTGAAAAAGACAAAAACTTATTGGCGATGTGAAAAGTTCTATAGTGGTTGTACTGCTCGTATTCATACACCTTATGATTCTAGTGGGCCAACAATGCTTTTTCGTTCTGGTAGTCATTCGCATCCGTCTTCTAGTGCGGAAATTGAAGCTCGAAGAGCTATGAATGTTATGAGAGATAAAGTGGAAAAATGTGGATCATCAACAACCACGCGTGAAGTGATTGCTGCATCTTTACAGTCGCTGGATGAAGAAGCAAAGTCTATGTTACAGCCCGTTAATTCGATTTCCCGCAATATTCAAAACGAGAAAAAAAGCATCTGGAATCCCGCTCTTCCCAACGGTCGCACAGGTTATGAGATCCCTGAATCTTTTAAAATTCTTCCAGATGGTTCGTCGTTTTTGGCATTTGACAATGGCATTAATGACTCTTCCCGGATATTAATATTTTCAACAGAAAATGGTTTAGATGACATTGCGAATAGTAGGTCATGGATGTGTGACGGAACTTTTAAAGTTTCGCCAAAGCATTGGACTCAGCTGTTCACTATACATGCTGTAATGGGAGATACCTCTTTCCCACGATTACTTGCAATGTTACCAGATAAACAGGAAACTACCTACAGAAGACTCTTTTCAATTGTTAAAGAATTACGCCCAAATTGTCAACTCAACTGCTGCATCATGGATTATGAAAAAGCCATTCACATCGCCTTTATGTCAGTGTTCCCGAATTCTCAAATTTATGGGTGTCTTTTTCATTTCGCAAAATCGTGCTGGCGCAAAATATGTGACATTGGTCAACGCGTTAGGTACAACACTGATAGTAACTTTGCCCTTAAAATTAAACGTTTTACAGCCTTAGCTTTTTTACCTATCGATGAAGTTATCGAGGCTTTCGAAAACCTATCTGATGACGACGATATTCCGGACGAGTTTATATCATATTTCGAAACCGCTTACATTGGTATATGCCGTGGAAGGGGTTCTCGCCGCAGGAGAAGCGGGCCTCTTTTTCCCATGGAAATGTGGAATGTAAGAGAAATAATTTTAAATAACCTTCCAAGATCGAATAATGCAGCCGAGGGGTACCACAATGCCATTCAATCATCTATAACTGCTATGCACCCAAATTTATGGAAGTTATGTGGCGCTTTGGCAAAAGAGGAAGCTTTACTGCAAACAAAAATTGCCCATGTGAGACGCGGTGATCCAGTAAAGAAAAGAAAAAAATACGAAGTTATCGACGAAAGACTGAAGAAGTTGGTTCTTAATTACCAAACTGAAAACTGTTTACATTTTTTGACAGGTGTTGCCCATAACCTGCATTCTTTTTAGTTGATAAATATTGAGTAAATTTTTACTTTTATCTGTGATTTTTAATTAAATATTTGTTTTAATTACATTTTTAAATTTTTCTTAACCTGCATTCTTTTTTCGTGGGTTGGAATTTTCGGGGGGTTGAAATTTTCGGGGGGTTGGAATTTTCGGGGGTTGGAATTTTCGGGGGGTTGGAATTTTCGGGGGGGTTGGAATTTTCGGGGGGTTGGAATTTTCGGGGGGTTGGAATTTTCGGGGGGTTGGAATTTTCGGGGGGTGGAATTTTCGGGGGTGATATCTTCGGGCCACCGCACTTTTACGGAGAGGGTTGCTTTTGGAGGAGGTTCAGTCATGGTCTGGGGTGGTATCACTTCAAACTCGCGCACAGAGCTCGTCGTTCTTGGTGGTGGGTCATTGACGTCCGCAAGATACGTGGAAGAGATCTTACTGGAGCATGTGGTCCCTTTTGCTCCTTAATTGACGAAGACTTCCTTCTACAGCACGATAACGCTAGACCCCATGCGGCAAGAGCCGTTAGCGATTTCCTTGACGAAGCTGGAATTCGTCGAATCGAGTGGCCTTTCCGAAGTCCGGACCTGAACCCCATATAACATCTCTAGGACACGATGGGACGGCGTCTTAGGGCTCGTCTAGTAGCCCCTAACACTCTACAGGAGCTACAACCAGCTTTAACTGAAGAATGGTAGGGAATCCCACAAGATGTGATCGCCGATCTCATTCATAGGATGAATCGACGAATGGCTGCAGTCATTCAAGCTAGGGGAGGCAACACCTCTTATTAACCCTGGATCACAAGTTGTTGTTTTATTGTTTTTTTTTTCCAAGTTTTTTGTCGAAATCTTTGTTTTTTTTAGTTACAATTTTTTATACAGTATTTTTTTATAATAAATTGTATTAAGCAGGTGTTTGAAGATATTTTTAATGTCCTCATAGACTAAATTTTCGAATTTTAGAACTTTTACAAACAGAAGCTTGCCCACTTTTTTACTTTTCGCGATATATATATATATATATATATAGTGGTGTAGTGCTAAATAAAGAAGTGAGGGAACGCATTTTGAGTGTTACTCAGATGCGGGGGGGACAATGGCGAGCGCGGCGAGCCCATACAGCTGGGGGTCCGGGGGCACTGTAAGCCGCCCGGGAAATCTTTTGAAATCTGACCAATTTCAGGGATATTTTGAGGTCATATGCACTGGATATTAGGATATATTCCAAGGTTGAAGATGCAGTATTTCCAGTGTTATTAGATATACGACATCCAGTACGATCAATAAAAATAGCTAACAACTGGAATGATTAACTAAAAAAAAGTTAACAACTGGTACGCCGTGGTGACTGTTTCACCAGATCTTTATAGGCTAGCATTGCCTCAGTCGAAGCTAAAAGAAATGAAACAGTTAATGATTCTTTCTCATACTTCTTCTAGGGGTGGGAATTAAAATTTCATGGTTAGAGATTTGTAAGTTCGGATTTATTTGAAATAGTGAGGGAACGCCGTTCCGTCTACCAAAAAAATTAAGGGAACGCCGTTCCCACAGCACTACACCACTGTGTATATATATATATATATATATATATATATATATATGGGAATGAACTCAGATATATAATTTTTTTTTTTAATGCGTACTTTTCAAATTTTCAGTCTAAATTTCGAGCAGATAAGAACGTTTTTCCAGCAGCCCATCGGTGAAAAACCACAGCTTGAAGCAATAATAGGGAAGAGTTGTTTTAAAAATAAAACAATTCTAATCTAAAACTTGTTAGAATAAGAATAGCAGGTGTAATCTCCCATCTTGCGAAAAGATATAGAACAATTAGAAAAAGTTCGGATGAGGGTTACCAAGATGATCATCTCCTGTGGGGTTTTCTTCTTCCTTAATATCAAAACCTGTTTATATATGGGTAAGGGGAATTTAGATGGCTGAAAGGAGGGGTGAATATCTTTTTGCTTTTCTAACTTGTCTTCTCTCTGGACACATGCGTGTGCAATGTGCATGTTAAAAAATAAATTAATTCAATCTCTCTCTCGGGTTTGTTGACCCATTCGACGCGTTATCGGGTAGGTGAGACCTCTATCAGAGGGATGGTGTCCACCTCAATGTTAAGGGTAAAGGTGTGCTAGGCACGCTGCTTCACCGGCACCTATACCGTATGGTGAGGTCAGGCCTGAGGATTCATGATGGGCCCCCACCGGGAAGAGATGATGTTGAGCCGGTGGCGGACGTACCTTCAACTGAAGGGTGCGTCCATGTACAGGTGGGTGACCCTCCTTCCCCGTTGGAGGGGGCTCAGCCTCCTGCTGAAGTTGCACCCTCGTTGGTGAGGGGCTCTTCAACTCCCGACAGCCCTGGCTGTTCGGGAAACGGGTCGTGCTAGTGGGCGGTCAGAATAGGGAAGGCTCCTCTGTGGAGTGCTTTTTAATGCTAGGTCGATTAAGAATAAGTTTTGCGAGCTACGGGCGCTCTTAGCATCAGAATACCAGGATATCAGTCCTGGATTCATACTGATCGTAGGGACTGCGTTGGGGAGTTCGAGATTCCCGGGTATAGAATGTTAACAAAGACCGCACCCGTGGGGATGGGGGGGAGGGGTACTAATATACGTCAGGGACACGTTCAGTCCGGTTGACTGCCAGTTCCGATCGGAACGGGAACTGCTTGGCGTCGATCTGAACGTGAGAGGGACGAACTATAGGTTAATCTTGGTGTACAGACCTCCGCATCTCCTCCTCGAGGAAGATACAGCCCTGTACACCGTACTACGTAGCCTGCTAGGGAACAGGGTGTGTGTAGTTTTAGGAGACTTCAACTGTCGCGGCATAAACTGGGAAGACAGGACTGCTGATGCCGAAGGGAGGAGGCTAGTTGACTTTGCTGATGAGAACTTCCTCACTCTGGGTCAATGGGCCTTCAGGAGGCGAAAGCGTTCTAGACTTAGTATTCACGACCAAAGACAACCTCGTCACTGGCCTCACCGTTGACGAATCGTTGGGCGGGAGTGATCACAGTGTGATTAGGCTCTGTGTCTGCGTCCCTCGGGTGAAGCGTAGTGACCCTAGAGGCAGTAAGCTCGATCTACGGCGGCTGGACTTTGTTGGCCTCCGGGATAGCGTAGGTGAGATGGGGTTAGAGGTCGGTGGTGATGTTGAGGAAGTATGGAGTGCATTCCGGGACCAGTTTATGGTGCTGCAGTATGCTGCCATACCCTCAAAACCGGTCACCCCTGCTTGAACGCAGCCTAAGTGGTTCAGTCGTGACATCACTTCGGCTATCCGAAATAGGAAAGCTGCGTATAGGAGGGCGAAGGACAATCGTTCCCATGAGAACACTGAGTCGTATCTCCTCCGCCTGTGCAGAGAAGTGAAGGCGAAGGTTAGGCTAGCCAAACGTAACGAAGAACTACGGGTGGCAAGCCTCTGCAAGGGGAACCCTAAGGATTTCTTCAGTTATGTTAATAGTAGAAAACCCATTAGAAGCATGATAAAGGACCGTTAAAGGACCGAAGCGGCGTTCTGCAGACTTCCGACGCGGACATCGCTAATGTGCTTAATGAGTACTTTGCGGGAGTGTTCACCAGGGAGGACACCCGCGTCATCCCCGAGCTAGGCACGAAGGTGCTGGCCTGGGTAGTGTGCGGCGTACCGCGACAGTCGTTGCGGATAGAATAAACAAACTGAGCGCGTTTAAGGCTACTGGGCCAGACCACCTGACTACAGTCTTCAACAAATCGTTGGAGACGGGCCAGGTGCCTGGTGACTGAAGGGAAGCCAACGCGACCCTTATCTTTAAGAAAGGGGATCACAAAAGTCCATGGAACTATCGTCCCATTAGTCTCACTTCGGTTGTAGGTAAATTATTAGAGGGAATAATAGCGGATAGGATCGTTGACCATTTGGATTCCTACAAGCTGCTTGGGGACTCCCAACATGGGTTTAGACGGCATAGGTCGTATCTCACCAACTTGATCGAGTTTTTCCACGTCATGTTGAGTGAGTATGATAAGAGTAGGGCGATTGATATACTTTATCTCGACTTCCAGAAAGCCTTTGATAAGGTACCTCACTGCCGGCTAATGGCCAAAGTCCGCGGGACTAGGTATCGGTGGGGAAGTAGGTAGGTGGATTGAAAACTGGCTGAAGAATAGGCGGCAGAGGGTTGTAATTAAAGGGGCTAGATCGGGTTGGGCCTCAGTCACTAGCGGGGTTCCTCAGGGTTCCGTTTTGGGGCCACTGTCGTTTATCATTTACATAAATGATATCGACGGTGGTATCGTCAGTAGGATCGCCAAATTCACTGATGACACCAAGCTTGGGGCCAATGTTGGGACGCCAGAGGCGATCGAGCAACTGCGTGCGGACCTACGTAGGAGAGAAGAGTGGTCAGAAAAATGGCAAATGCCGTTTAACTTGGGTTAATGCAAGGTGATGCACATTGGCTACGCCAATCCCAAGTCGGACTACTCCGTGTTGGGGAGTAATATCGAGGCCACTGATTTGGAAAAGGACTTTGGTGTGCTAATTAGCAGCGACCTTAAGTTTACGAAACAGTGCGTAGAGGTGGAGAAGAAAGCGCAGAAGTTGTTGGGTTATATGAGGAGGCAATTTCGATTTCGGAACAAGGAGATTGTGCTCTCTCTGTACAATTCTCTGGTTCGGCCGCACCTGGAGTATGCTGTGCAGTTCTGGTCGCCCACCCTCACGAAAGATATTGAGAGGCTGGAGTGAGTGCAGGCGAGGGCCACAAAGTTAATCCCTTCCGTTAGGCATATGGGCTACAATCGACGCTTACGCGTCCTGAATTTGTTTTCGCTGGAAACTCGGAGGCTACACGGTCAACTCATCGAGGTTTTCAAGTTCTTACGCGGGTTCAACAATGTCGATTTTAGAAGCATGTTTAGTTTAAATGATAACCCAACTCGCAACAATGGTTGGAAGTTGGATTTGAAACGGTTTAGGACTAGTGTGTGTGGGTATTACTTTACGTATAAGATCTCTGACACGTCGAACAGGCTACCTTCAGAAGTTGTGAACAGTTCTTCTGTGGGTCTGTTCAAGAAAAGGTTAGACCGAATCTTGCACACTATTTGAGGGTATATGATTTTTTCCCTGGCACTCGATGCCATTGGTACCTCCTTGGTATGGGCCGCAAGGCCTTTTGAGGTACTACTTTTCCTTGTAATTCCTTGTCTCTCTCTCCTCTCTCTCTCTCTCTCTCTCTCTCCTCTCTCTCTATATATATATATATATATATATATATATATATATATATAATATAATATATACGGTCACACAAAGGAATTCCTTCCCCGCCATTCTTAAACATCATGGAATCAAAACAAAGGCTATACACGTGGGCATGAAACAGGCCCACACAGGAAACAGTTTCTGTGGTATTTCCCGAAGCGACCACCAGAGGACGTCACCAAGATCTATTAAAGGCAGCTTCTTCGTCAAATCATTCCCACTCCTCACTTCTCGCTTGCCATTTTCTCGTCTTGGTCGTCACGTCTCACTCTCAGCACTTTCGTCAGTAGCACCACTCGTCAAGCTGTTCCTTACTCCGGTCAAGCCTACACGAAGTCTATCATCAAGTAAGGCTCTCTACCAAACCTCACTCCGCTCGTACTTTGTTCTCGTGAATCCACTCTCGCCACGCAGCGCCATCACGATCTCAGTCCCAAGTCACACTTCAACCATATACAAGAACGAAGCAACACTTGAGGCGACTCTACAATTCCTTCCTGCAAGAAAGAACATCACTGTTGTAGGCATTCCGTTGGCCTCTTACCAGTTCTCTACCGGCAAGGCCAACCTGACTACCGAAGCACCTTTCGAGGCCCAGGTCCGTAAACCTCCTATTAAGCTACAAGCACAAACCATTTCGCTCTTCGCTAATCCTTCACCACAACTCGATCGTCGCCCGTGCAACAAGTATTCTAACAGGCCTTCTACAGTCCCCAAGTTCACCTTCAGCCAAACGCAATACGGTTAATCTTCAAGTAGGTCTTCCATCTCCAGAGCATTCATCATTTGCGGTAAGCTCTCTTTGCCTCGTCTTAAGCAATCCACACGAAGCCTACAGAGTGTAATAGTGCGTCGCGATTAGGCTATATCCAAGTGTACGCAAGCTACCGGGAAAACTAATTCTCTCGTCAAGACCGCGGTAGGCCTATTTCAAGTGTCGTACCAATATCGTAGTTTTGCATCACCATGTTATTGTGATCACTCGTATAATTTACTTATCGTGTATTCTACTGTTTATATGCCCTTTTATGCATTCTTGACGGCCTAATCCATTTACTGTACCTACCGTGCGTGCATTAATTCAGTTGTCAATAGGCTTTCATTATTTATCCTGTGTTCCCTTTTGCATATATCATTAGCCTATCTAAATCAGTGTATTACGAAATCTATTTACTGTACCAACCGTACGTGCATTATTTCAGTTGTCAATAGGCTTTCATTATTTATTGTGTGTTCCATTTTGCATATCTCATTAGCCTATCTAAATTTGTGTATTCTGTATTTGCTAATACTCAGTCATCTTTAGCATAATATAAATACCTTTATTGAACTGTTAATCGCTGTGAACAAATAACCGATTTATTTTCCTAATTAAACACAAAACAACAAAAGTAATCTCTCTCTCCTTCTTAAATATTGTTTGTTTGACTGTAGGCCAAGCTGGTGACTCCTAGTTATTCATTTCAATATCATCATTCATAAATTATAGTCAGCCTACTTTCTTAGCCACATCAAATCGGTGATTCGTAGACTACTATAAGTTTGTGACCCTGGAGTGACTATAAATTGGTGACTCCAGCCTTATCATTAACCATCAATCATTCTCAATATAAACCGGTAACATAAATTGGTTAAGATTAGGCTACTATATATATATATACAGGGTGGGCGGAAAGTAGCTCCCTATTTTGGATTGGTAAAAAAATACGTATATTATCCATTTATTTCAGAAGAAATAATATGAAAAGGTAGGCATACATGGTAGGTTTTCTCTAAAATTCAATGTGGGCTCCAACTCTTTCACCAGCTTCTGGAGCCGCCAGGAATGGCGTCCACTGACTTTAGCAGGAACTCGGCGGGATGGAGGACATGACTTCCCGAATTCGGTCCTCCAGTTCTTCCAATGTCCTCGGTTTTGGTGCGGTAGACTCTTCCTTTACCCACCCCAAAGAAAGAAGTCGCACGGTTACCGCTGAAAAACGGCAGAATCGGTTCAGTGTAACGGGTGGTGTGGTATGACCTCAGATCAGGTTGTGGGCCCGTTCCTTCTGCGCAACATCATGAATGCTGAGCGGTACCTTGCTATGTTGCGAAACGAGGTCTGGCCGGTTGTCAGCACATGGGGAGAACATCGACGATCTGATATTATGCAAGATGGCGCCCCTCCGCACTTCGCTCTTGTTGTCCGTGAGTGGCTGGATGCCCACTTCCCTGGGCGTTGGATGGGTCGTCGTGGTCCACATCAATGGCCAGCCAGGAGCCCCGACTTGACACCGTGCGACTTTTCTTTGCGGGTGGGTAAAGGAAGAAGTCTACCGCACCAAAACCGAGGACATTGGAAGAACTGGAGGACCGAATTCGGGAAGTCATGTCCTCCATCCCGCCGGAGTTCCTGCTAAAGTCAGTGGACGCCATTCCTGGGCGGCTCCAGAAGCTGGTGGAAAGAGTTGGAGCCCACATTGAATTTAGAGGAAACCTACCATGTATGCCTACCTTTTCATATTATTTCTTCTGAAATAAATGGATAATATACGTATTTTTACCAATCCAAAATAGGGAGCTACTTTCCGCCACCCTGTGTATATATTATATATATATATATATATATATATCCCCGCAAGGGGGTTCTAAGCTCGTGCTCTTGAGTGCTCTTTGTGCTCGTTTGTACGTGCTTTCCTGGAGGTTTCACGTGCGCCCTCGGCCATAGCACCCCAAGGATGATGGGGCTCGACCCTGCAGTCCTTGGTCTTTTTCCACTTCGACTGTCCCTCCATCCTTTCTTTTTCCTCTGTCTTTCCTCTCACTTTTTCTTTGTTTTTCCGCTGAGATATGCCCTTTAAATAGAGGCGAATCGGTTCTTCCTGAACTAAAAAAAAAATATATATATATATATATATGAGTGGGAGAAAAGACTAAGGATTTTATATATACACAACTATTTAGTTAACATTATAGAGATAAGTGTTCAAATGATGAAATAAATCAAACAAAAAGTCTAACAATTTTATTCATACAAATATTTTGTTAAATTGTAATTTAATCTTCAAAGAGTTCTCCATCCGCTACGATACATTTGTGGATTCTCTCTGTGAAACTCTTCATTGTTCTTCTGAACATATCGAGCGGAATCCTTTTCAGTTTTTCATTATTCTGCGGCCAAGGGTATTCACATTTGGATAAATGAAACCAGTAGTGTTGAGTATGTCACTCAAATAAGCCCAAAGCCAGAAATCACATGAGGTCCCATCAAGTGATCTGGCTGGCCAGTGGCCACTCTATGGGACCTCGCCGCCCAATCCATCTTCCTTCAAGGTTTGTATCCAGAATCTCACGGGCAGCTACAGCTACAGAGTAATGTGGCGGCACTCCATCATCATGTTGACAGAGCCAATTTCTCACAACGCCATTAGTAAACTGTGGAAAAAATTTCTCTCTGAATACCCGGCAATAGCGTTTTCCATCCATCGTATCTCTCGATAAGTCAAAGGAAACGAGTCCTGAATAACCAATGCACGCCCAAACTGTTAGTGTAGTCGTATATGAGTTGAGAGTAAAAGGATTTGTAATCGTGGTACCCCTATTTTTTTTTAATATTTTGGAGACTGAAAATTTGGAAATACCCAATTCCTCTGCCACTTTTCTCGTTGAGAAAAACTTGAAATCGATCTCGTTGGATTGAATTGAAAATTGGCGAGGACATTTTCTTTGCTGTTGTCCCCTGTCGCCGTTACTGGCCTTCCGCTTCTTGGACGATCTTTTACCAGGCTCCCTGTTTCTAAAAGTTTGAGCTTCCAGTATCGAAGTGATTGCATTTGGTGGTGGTTTATTATATTTTTGTTGAAATAAACGCAAATTTTCTTCATAATTATTATAAGAAATAGCCCACGATACAAGATATATTTTTTCTTCATTGCTGTATTCCATCCTTACTGACTTGGCACTGCCTGAACCTAGGGCCTCGGGCCTTCCTGTTCTAGCCTAGGGTCATTCCTGGCCTTGTATAGTTGCTTTGAAAAGTAACGCATACGCTGTAATGATGTCATTTGAATTTATTTATTAACAAATTATTTTATGTATAAAATCCTTAAAGACTTTTCTCCCACCCTGTAATTGTATATATAAAAACCAACTGTTGTGTGGTTGCGAGGGAAGCGTAACTTACTAATGAAGAGGAACACCAGAGGTGAAAAACATTCTGCAATTTTTTAATTGACAATTATTTTGTTTTTATTTCCTATAATAATAATTATATTTAAGAATGTTTGTTCGAGTCGTTTTTGCAATTTATTAACTTTTTAACTTTAACTTGGTTATTGGTTATTCTTACACAATGTCTTTTGTATTTTATTGGACCCGATGATGGAATAGGTGTATCCAAAACGTTGGAGTCAATTAAAAAATTAAAGAATGTGTAGCTAACGTTTACAAATGGCACAAAAAGTTTAAAAATGGAGAAACATTTGCTTGTACCAGAAATCGAATCTGTTGGACATTTTCATCCGTACGAGAAGTGAAAGGGCAGCCACTGCGTTCCTTGTCTTCAAGCAATATTTCTCCATTCTTAAACTTTTTCTGCCATTTGTAAACGTTAGCTACACTGAGAGCATCATTTCCAAAACCTGTTTTAATAATTTCGTTCGTCTCCGAACGCGCGTTGTTCCATTTCAGAGATTTATGCGTACTGCAAAAACACACCCTCATTTTAAGCGCTCCAACCAACTACTGACTCATGGTAGCAGATTTTGCTTCAGACTGCAGACGTCAGAAGGCAGGAAGACTCGCCTATGTAAACGGTTATTTCTTATTTGCATTCATTTGTCCGAAGCAATAAAATTATCTATACTTTTTGATCACTCCTCGTATATATATATATATTATATATATATATATATATATATATATATATTATATGATGAATAAAACCACGAAGGAAAGGAAACACAAAATGGTGCTCAAGCGCTTTCGTCTAATGACATCCTCAGGAACACTCAGTGTTCCTGAGGATGTCATTAGACGAAAGCGCTTGAGCACCATTTTGTTTCCTTTCCTTCGTGGTTTTATTCATCATAAATATTTTTCACGTGTTACCTTCGTGAAATAATTTTCATATATATATATATATATATATATATATTAGGGTGGTCCAAAAAACAAAACGAAAATGAAAAGTATATTTTTCATGACATTTGGCCATATTCCACAACCACTAACGATGTTGGGATAAAACTGGATCGATTCGTGCATATTTAGAGGTGGCGCAACTCGAAGTCTTAGTAATCATCATACGGTTTGAGGTGGCAAATTTCTTGAAACTTGCGCCACCCTTAAATATTAATGGATGTAGCTCAAAAACCGGTTTGAGGTCTTTTTTCCATATCAGGAATGAGAAAATGTACCAGGAGCTCTTATTTGTGCAGTTTAATTTTTTACCATATGTGTGTGGCTCACTCTAATATAATAATAATAATAATAATAATAATAATAATAATAATAAATAATAATATATATATATATTACATTCTGAGTTGTATCGTGCATATATATATATATATATATATATATATATATATATATATATATATATATATATATATACTGTGTATATATATATATATATATATATATATACATATACACGATACAACTCAGAATGGTCATTTGAGAAACTTTTATTACACAGATTGCGTATGGAACAAGGAACTCTTCTGGGAAAATTAAATCATGACCCGGTCATGACCCGTTGCTCACGTTGGGCTTCCATCACGAAAAAGAAAAACTATAGCATTTGTCATTTACCATTACTTATTCAGACTATAGTGGATTTAATTTTCCCAGAAGAGTTCCTCGTTCCATGGTCTGTGTGTAACATTATATATACGAGTATTAGGGATGTACCGAATACTAAAATTCACCGAATTCTGAATATTTGGTGCAAAACTATTCACCCGAATACCGAATATTAGTTTTATTTGGGTTATTAGGCGTCACTATAAAAAACTGAAGCCTTTATCAGTTTGACAGCACAGAATTAATAGTAAATGTGAGCAAAAGCAGCATGTTTTAGCCACCAAAAATCTGCCACATTCCCATACTCATAAAAAATTTGCGACTGCATTGACTTCTTTTTGCAAGAATGGTCAATAAAGGGCGATCGTGCGCATGCAGTTGTGCACGACAATGGCTGTAATATTACTAAAGCTGTTAGCGTTCTCAAAATTACTCCTGTTGCTTGTGCGAATCATACTTTAGCACTTGTAGTTGAAGCCCTTCTTAGTCAGAAGCCTGTTTCAGAGACATGCGCAATTGCGGGCCCAATCTGTTGCATTTTAATTATTCATCTTCAGCCTTTGATAGACTTAAGGAATTCCAGAAGCAACATAATTTACCCGAAAACAAACTTATGAGACGTTATCACCCAATGGAACTCTGCATTCATTCTATATGCTACAACGACTTCAACGAAAAACTGCGGTTGTTGCATACGCGTCGGACTATGACATACTGTAACAACCTTCAATAATCATCAGTGGACTCTAATTCAGTGTGTTGTAAAGCTTCTTAGTCGATGTGAAAAATTAACGAATGACTTTTCCTCTGATTCTTCTTGTCTTCAGATGGTGTGTCCCGATGTAACAGGTCTCGTGGTATTTTTGCCAAACATAACTGATGATGCAGGTGTTCATATTATGGAAAATGATTTAATAGAAAATTTACAGAATCGTTTCAGGCAGTGGAAGGCAGCCATTATTCGCATGATTTCTCACGTTTTAGATTCTCGTTTCAAATTTGCTTGCACAACAGTGCCTGAGTTTGTAAAAATGAGATCATCATTATGTCTGCATCACCAAACGCTAGTCCTGCACGTAATATAACCTATGGCAATGAAGCAACTGATTTTGTTTCACGAGAAGATCAAGAACCTTTGAAAAAGAAGCCGAAGATTAATTTATGGAGTTATTTCGATGAGGTTGTGCCTCCACCTATCAAAAAATAGTCAGAAAAGTTATCAAAAAGAATTAGAGACATCTATTCAAAGGAGCCACAAGTGAGTCGCGACACGAACCCTCTTGATTGGGGTCGCCAAAATGGTGAAAGATTCCCGAAACCACTGAACAGCTGGGTTTTGCTGCGCGCCGCCTGACGTCACCGGGTCTCGATCCCGGGACAGATGGATTTGTAGTCAGCGATGCTAACTACTACACCACCGAGGCGCATATATATATATATATAAGGGTGAGCCACACATATATGGTAAAATATTAAAATAAGAGCCCCTGATGCAGTTTCTCATTCCTTACATGGAAGAAGATCTTAGACCGGAGTTTGAGCTAAATCCATTGATAGTTAAGGGTGGCGCACGTTTGACGAAATCTGCCACCCTAAACTGTATACGTAATGATACTAAGGCTTCGAGTTGCGCCACCTCTAAATATGCACGAATCGATCATCGTTAGTGGTTGTGGAATATAAGCAAATGTGATGAGAAATATATTTTTTCATTTTTATTTTTTTTTACCACCCTAATATAAATTATATATATATATATATATATATATATATATATATATATATATATATATATATATGTGTGTGTGTGTGTGTGTCTTTCCTTTCAAATGTTTCGTGCAACGATTCCTCATTTCACGAAGGTCAAACTTGTCGCCCCCCCCCCCCCTCGAGTTGGCCCGGTGAAGTAGAGAGTTGGTTTCTTTTGCTCTCTACCTCACATAGCCAGGTACGCCCGGCTCATCTGGTATTGTTCTGAGCCAGGCGTCTAATCTTCTTTTGAAGATATCCACCGCAACATTACTCGTGTTCCTTAGTTCCTTGGGCAGCTGGTTAAACCATCTTGGTCCTCTCACAACAAAACTATTTTCTTTCAGGGTTGAGGAAGTTCTCTGTCTTGCCTTTAATTTGGAAACACAACACATTCTTCCTTTTGTTTGGGGGGTTATAGGGTTCAGAGTAAGATTAGGGGCTAGTTCCTCCATTGCTTTCCTAAGTGTACCTCTCTCTTCTTCTTTCCAACGAATGTAAGTCCAATTCACGCAACCTTTCCCAGTAATTTAGTTCTTTGCATCCACTAATCTTGGATGTGAAGCTTCTGTGAATCCCTTCTAGTTGAATAATGTCTTCTTTTTATATGGGGATGTTAGGACCGAGCAGTATTTCAACTTGGGTATGATCAGTGTTTTCAATAGAGGAGTCATTATATTCCTATCCATTCGTTTAAAGCAGTGGTTCCCAACCTTTTTTCGGCCAACGCCCACTTATGTCCATCAATATTTGCTGGTGCCCTTCTCATAAAGATAATAATATAACAGGATAAGTGATAAGTGATCTATTAATAGAAGGTAACAATTTTACAGTTTCCTAGCGCCCCCCTAAGATTCTCAAACGCCAATTTGGGGGCGGTGGCGCCCACGTTGGGAACCACTGGTTTAAAGGTTCTCAGTATCTGTCCAGTTATTCTTTTTGCTCTGTTTACTGCTATCTTATTTTGTGTTTCAAATTTCGCACGTCAGTTATTACAACCCCTATATCTTTTGCTTTAGAATTTCTTTTGGAAAAAAAAATTATATATATATATATATAATATATATATGTAAAAATGAACAATGAATAATAATCAATATTCATTTTTACATAAGAACCAAAATCGCTTAACACGAGTTTGGATAATAATTTTACTTGTAGCTTCCTCTTTTTGTTTGTCACAACCCTACGATCTACCATTTCTATGGTTTAGTCGTATCCATTTTCCATTTGTTATAGAATTTATTATAATTAATTATGGTTGTCTTGCATCTCACCCTCGACCCTAGATTATGCATACACATTGCATATAACAGGATTGGAACCCGTAGTTGTACTTCTTAGTCATTAATACCCACTCTTTGTCTCTAATTCGTTCTTGTAAATCTTCCTAATAATGATTTGTACTATACGTACAAATTCAATAACTATGACGTCATAAAGTAACTTAATTCTCTTCGTTTTCCATACCTTTAACAGTGAATCACGTGTTTAGTATTTAGACATCTTCCTTATTCAATGTATGGTAAATTCTTTAATAATAATAATAATAATAATAATAAATTAAAAAAAAAAAACCATTCTCTATACATCATTATTTAAGTTGTTTCCTACCTATTGTCTACTGATGCCTATCAACCTATCAGTCCATATTTTACGCGTGTCTATATTACGCACACAACCTATTGTGTTACGTACATGTAAAATAGGTCCACATGTATTTTTTTATTTTAAGTGCGTTCACCCCTCACAAGATATTCATAAATGCTTGGGTAAGTGGTCGAATTCGCTGATGACAGCAAAGTCGAACGCTTCTGAGATAAAAATCTCCTCTCGCTCTGATCCAAATTTATAACATATTATAACATAATATAACATATTATGTTGTATATAAATTATCTTGTATGTGCTCATGTACTTGTGTTGTACTAATAACCATATATTATAACCATATATAAATATCTAAAAAACACTAAGAATGGTAAACGACGTAATGTACTTCAATGAAACTGTAATTAAATGTAATGATTTAATATATAATGTAAGAATGTACTTTAATAGAACTGTAATGGACAATCATAAGCGAATGTGAAGTAATCCATAATCGCAATCATAATTGTAATAAACCCAAACGAAAATGTACTCAGTCGTGTACTTAAATTGTACTTATGTACTACTATTTGCACACTCTTTGAGTGTGTAGAAAATTTTCCGTGGCACCCGTTGCCATTGGTACCTCCTCGGTATGGGCCGCAAGGCCTTTTGAGGTACTTCTTTTCCTTGTAACTCCTTGTAACTATGAAATGATATCGCCTTCAGAAATGAAGACTCGGCAAAAAAATACGATTAGTTTTTTCATTTTTTTTTGGAATCTTTCAAACATCTGATCATGTGTTTAAAAAGGGGGGAACTTAACCTTCAACTGCCTTCCCCCAACATTTAGGCTTATATGATACCTGTATTTGTAAAATGAACTACACTTCATTACGGGACTCTGCTTGGGTCACTGCTACGAGCCTCCCTTGTTAGCAGCCTCGCTGCGGGGAGGGGGCAGAGGCCCCTTGCCTCCTTAACTTTTTTAGATTCCGGCCTGAGCCATGATCGAAAGAGGTCAAACCTCTACCCCTGTAAATTCAGAGCACTAACTGTACATTTTTTTAGAAGTAAATTACAGTGAGAAACTTTTTATTTGCCCCTTCGAGCCGTGCTCTCTTCAGAAGAACTTAGTCAGTAAAGTCGATAAGTTATAAAACAAAAGTCGATAATTTTAGTACCAAGAGAAAGTATCAGAGTATTATAGAAAGAGAAGAATTAACAACTGTCGACCCTAAAGCGAGAGAAAAGAATTAGAATGTTATAGAAGAAAAGTATCGCGAGAAAAAATATCCGTTGCTGCCTTCCAACTTAAACGCCTCGTCGACTTCGAGACGACCCAAGCACCATAGAAGATATTGGTATAACAGAGTGGCGACCCTATAGCCAGGATAAACATTTGGCGACCATACTACCAAGATTAGAAGAAGATTTTAAGAAGAGGATTTTAACAAGTGGCCACTCTTTGGCCAGGATAGAAATTACCCTGCATCAGGATAAAACCAGTTGACCGGCGTGTCACGACTTCCAGTTCGTAACATCCACCATGAACCGGTGTGTCACGACTCCAAGTTCTCCACGACTAGTTTTCATCCAAGAAGAAGTAGCCAGCAAGACACGTTTTGAAGACTCGTCTTCAGGACACGTCAAGGATTTCGCCGTAGAAATTTTGTTAAGTACAGAGTTCGTTTTTCTAAGTAATTTATAAACACTTGAAAAGTCAGTATTATTAACAGTTAATAATGAGTATCAAGCCAGAATTTAACACAAAACACAGTGAACACTTCAGACACCAGTGATACATTTTTTTTAGTGAAACAGTAATTTTCACAGAAGTTAAAAGTAAGAGAAGTTAAAATTAACAGAAGTTAAAAGTAACAGAATGAGTTAATTTCAGAGTTATTTTCACTATTATAGTCAGTATAGAATAATTTTATTTTATGTACCAAACATAATAGTACCGTACCTTCGCGTACATTAGAGTGAAATATTGTTTACATTTTTTTATTTTTGTTTACAATTTTTTTCAAATTATTGAATTGAATTGACTTGCAAATTAAGAGAGAGAGAGTTTATAGAGAGTTTATCGTTTATAGAGATACTTGATTGCATTTCAAGTAAGTCGGTTGCACCAAGAAGGACAACCAAACCCCAGAGGTTAATAGTCTCCACTTGATAGAGATCAAGTGCAGTCATTTTCCATTTTCAGTTAATTTCAAGTTAGACAGTTTCAAGATACTTGATTGCATTTCAAGTAAGTCGGTTGCACCAAGAGGGACAACCAAACCCCAGAGGTTAATAGTCTCCACTTGATAGAGATCAAGTGCAGTCATTTTCCATTTTCAGTTAATTTCAAGTCTTAGTTTTCAAGTAAATTTCAAGTCTTAGTTTTCAAGTCAATTTCAAGTCTTAGTTTTCAAGTCAATTTCAAGTCTTAGTTTTCAAGTCAATTTCAAGTCTTAGTTTTCAAGTCCCAAGTCTCAAGTCAGTTTTCAAGTCCCAAGTCTCAAGTCAGTTTTCAAGTCCCAAGTCTCAAGTCAGTTTTCAAGTCCCAAGTCTCAAGTCAGTTTTCAAGTCCCAAGTCAGTTTTCAAGTCCCAAGTCAGTTTTCAAGTCCCAAGTCAGTTTTCAAGTCCCAAGTCAGTTTTCAAGTCCCAAGTCAGTTTTCAAGTCCCAAGTCAGTTTTCAAGTCCCAAGTCAGTTTTCAAGTCCCAAGTTAGTTTTCAAGTCCCAAGTTAGTTTTCAAGTCCCAAGTTAGTTTTCAAGTCCCTAGTCATTTCAATGCAGTCAATTGAATTCAACTTTTTCTTTGTAGTTTAAGAGAATTTAATTTAAGAAAATGTAATTTAAGAATTTAATTCAACCTTTTTTTGTTGTAAAAGAGAATTAAATTCAACCTGAATTGACCAGTTTGTGTCTTTAGTTTAATTTTTTTTTTGTTTGTAAGAAGGAAATTGACCGATTTGTCTTTTCTTTTCATGCCATTGTTGCGTATATAACTATATAGGTAAAATGACATATTTTATTGTTTGCAACCAAAACCGTTTTTACAAACGTTTGTAACGAGTTTTATAATTTTTATGATTATATAACAGTAATAGTGTAATAATTAATCAATCATGTCCAATGACTTCCTTTTTAAATTACTATAGGGAGGAACATGCCGTCCCCCCATTTTGTTTGAACTCTTTTAATTTTTGTTCTAAGTAGTGTGACAAGCAATCTTTTTTTTAAAAGAGCAAAGTGCTCACGAAAAGACTAATTGTCAATTTCAGACTTATACCCCCTCCTTAGTCACTCAATTCCCCCGAATGTCGTACTCCAAACTTTCTTTTTAGTTTAGTTTATTTTAACACCCCAACCCCAGTTGAACCCAGTGTCAACCAGAGAAATGGTTCAACCATGGTTAATTCCTCTTTGGTACTATGGAACATAACCTCAATTTATGTTAAGTTGTGTTTTTTTATTTGTAAGTATACTATATGTTTAGTTCATTAAAATGCATAATTGATTTCTATTTTTAATTTGTATTCTTAATTTTCTTAATTCAATTATCGTACCGATACTTCTGGTTGATGTTAATGGGTATATAATTCATATATAGCTAGGAATGTTACTAGTCGAATTTAATTCCACCTTCAAAATTTAATTTTTAACACCGCTAGATTTATTTTCATTACTTGTAAGGTCCTCTAAGTACGTTTTTTTTTTATTACCTTAATACGTGTAACTGATGTAATTAAATACTTAAATACTACCTTGAACTTAAAGGATTTTATAATAATAATAATAACCCTTAAACGTTTACACACACACACGTATGCACACTATATATACTATATATATACAAACCTTATGCTAAAATCATTGGATATCACAAACTATTTCATTGCGTGTAATTGCTAACTTTGCTAAATTTATATAGTCTTAAGCATTTTTGCTTACTATATATAAATTTTTGCTCAGGCATTTATTCAGTTAATTTAACAATCCTCTCAGCTAATCTGTCCCTCAAAATTATAAGATACACACTTTGTATCTAATACACACAAATACACACTAGACCACAGGTCTATACATCATCCATTACGTAATTCGTTTTTTTACCTACAATAGTCAATAAAATTAGTTATAGACTGTACGATGAGGGTAACTTTGAAAAAGTATTTATATTTTTCCCTTTTACCTACTATTCATTATGTATGTAATTTTCCCCACAGAAAACTAAAAAAAAATTTTTCTAATTTAACAATATCATTCTTTGTCTAACTTAATTGTTTGTCTAAATTAACGTATTAATTCTTTTATTCTGTTTGCATAAAATTAAAGTTTTAATCTTTGAATTTTTATATTTTATAATAGCCCTCTAAGCGAGTGTCATGTTAAAAATTTGATTACTCCGCATTGTACCCAACCACCCGAACTCACTTGTTCTGTATAAAACTTGTAATGTAAAGAAAAATTCGTCATCTAACTTCAATTAGTTAGGATGTTATTTTCTCAATTGTATTGTATTGTATGAATTGTACCCTATTATATTATTGTATAAATATCATTTTAAAGGGGAGAGCAATGTAAAAATGAACAATGAATAATCAATATTCATTTTTACATAAGAACCAAAATCGCTTAACGCGAGTTTGGATAATAATTTTACTTGTAGCTTCCTCTTTTTGTTTGTCACAACCCTACGATCTACCATTTCTATGGTTTAGTCGTATCCATTTTCCATTTGTTATAGAAGTTATTATAATTAATTATGATTGTCTTGCATCTCACCCTCGACCCTAGATTATGCATACACATTGCATATAACAGGATTGGAACCCGAAGTTGTACTTCTTAGTCATTAATACCCACTCTTTGTCTCTAATTCGTTCTTGTAAATCTTCCTAATAATGATTTGTACTATACGTACAAATTCAATAACTATGACGTCATAAAGTAACTTAATTCTCTTCACGTTTTCCATACCTTGAACAGTGAATCACGTGTTTAGTATTTAGACATCTTCCGTATTCAATGTATGGTAAATTCTTTAATAATAATAATAATAATAATAATAATAAAAAAAAAAAACTTCATTCTCTATACATCATTATTTATGTTGTTTCCTACCTATTGTCTACTGATGCCTATCAACCTATCAGTCCATATTTTACGCGTCTCTATATTACGCACACAACCTATTGTGTTACGTACATGTAAAATACGTCCACATGTATTTTTTTTATTTTAAGTGCGTTCACCCCTCACAAGATATTCATAAATGCTTGGGTAAGTGGTCGAATTCGCTGATGACAGCAAAGTCGAACGCTTCTGAGATAAAAATCTCCTCTCGCTCTGATCCAAATTTATAACATATTATGTTGTATATAAATTATCTTGTATGTGCTCATATACTTGTGTTGTACTAATAACCATATATAATAACCATATATTATAACCATATATAAATATATAAAAAACACTGTAAGAATGGTAAACGACGTAATGTACTTCAATGAAACTGTAATTAAATGTAATGATTTAATATATTATGTAAGAATGTACTTTAATAGAACTGTAATGGACAATCATAAGCGAATGTGAAATAATCCATAATCGCAATCATAATTGTAATAAACTCAAACGAAAATGTACAGTCGTGTACTTAAATTGTACTTATGTACTACTATGAAATGATATCGCCTTCAGAAATGAAGACTCGGCAAAAAAATACGATTAGTTTTTTCATTTTTTTAAATTTTTATTTGGAATCTTTCAAACATCTGATCATGTGTTTAAAAAGGGGGGAACTTAACCTTCAACTGCCTTCCCCCAACATTTAGGCTTATATGATACCTGTATTTGTAAAATGAACTACACTTCATTACGGGACTCTGCTTGGGTCACTGCTACGAGCCTCCCTTGTTAGCAGCCTCGCTGCGGGGAGGGGGCAAAGGCCCCTTGCCTCCTTAACTTTTTTAGATTCCGGCCTGAGCCATGGTCGAAAGAGGTCGAACCTCTACCCCTGTAAATTCAGAGCACTAACTGTACATTTTTTTTAGAAGTAAATTACAGTGAGAAACTTTTTATTTTCCCCTTCGAGCCGTGCTCTCTTCAGAAGAACTTAGTCAGTAAAGTCGATAAGTTATAAAACAAAAGTCGATAATTTTAGTACCAAGAGAAAGTATCAGAGTATTATAGAAAGAGAAGAATTAACAACTGTCGACCCTAAAGCGAGAGAAAAGAATTAGAATGTTATAGAAGAAAAGTATCGCGAGAAGAAATATCCGTTGCTGCCTCCCAACTAGAACCCCCGTCAATTCGAACCACCCAGGGCCATAGACGGAGGGGTTAACATATATATATATATATATATATATATATATATATATTATATATATATACACAAAATCAGATAGCGATAAATAAAGCAAAAAGTCGCCGGACAGGTTCTAAGAACGTTCAAGAGAAGGGACAGGACAGTAATGATTCCCCTGCTAAAAACACTGATTATACCAAAACTTGAATACTGCTCAGTTTTGACGTCCCCATATAAAAAGGAAGAAACTAATAAACTAGAAGAAACGCAAAGGCATTTCACAGCCAAGATTGATGGCTGCAAAGAACTCAACTACTGGGAAAGACTACGTAAACTAAATCTGTACTCACTGGAAAGAAGAGAGAGGTACATCATAATCTACATATGGAAAATGATCGAAAAACTGGTACCAAACCTAAAACTAAACCCAATTACCATTCAAACAACACTGGAAAATAGGAAAGGCAGAATGTGTAGTGTTCCCAAATTAAAGGCACGACAAGGGACCTCCTCAACCCTGAAGGAAAATAGCTTGGTTGTTAGGGGGCCAAGACTTTTCAACCAGCTTCCTAAGGACCTCAGAAACGTAACGGGGGTCAAAGTTGAAGTCTTCAAGAAAAGACTGGATGCCTGGCTCAGGACAGTACCAGATGAGCCGGGCGTGCCTGGCTATGTACGGTGGAGCGCAAGAAAGCAACTCGCTCCTCCACCAGGCCAGACCTAGAGGCGGGGCCACCAGCTTGACCTCCGTGTAATTAAGGATCCCTAAAATGTTCAGGGATTTCATGTAAGGTTCGGTCATGATATTTCCGTTAGTTTTAACGAAAATATCACGACTTAACCTAATCAATCGTCAAGGCGTACAGTTGACCTAACTGGGCATTCAATTAACCTAACCAGGAATTCAATAATTTTTCCATAAGTTTAACGAAAATATCACGACTTAAACTTACATGAAGTCCCTGAACATTTTAGGGATTTCATGAAATTCCAAGTTACACAGATTCCCTGTAACATATACTATATATACATTATATACAAGCATCATAACTTCATATTAGTTTTTGATTGATGTAGTAATATACTGACTTTTTGTAATTTGACTTTTAACTGGGTAGATGGCGCATGCCCAGCTTACCCTGTATGCACGCCAAACACACACACACACACACACACATATATATATATATATATATATATATATGTTAATTGCGTGAATTAAATAATTTCTTTATCTCTAAACAATATACCTGAGCCACGCTAAGAGTTTCACGGAGTACCTTAAATTCTATAAATAAATTTCATGAGAAAAGGAGTTGAAATTTCTAAGGGTAATAAACCTTTGTTGCGTCGTAATTTATGACCCACTCACTCGCGTATTAAGTTGCTCAAAAAGCCATTCAGGTCAGTTAATGCCGTCAATATTTATCGCGAGTTGAAGGTAACTTTACGTCTTCGAGTACAAAAAGAATTTCAATTTTTAATCTATTCCCTTCCAATCTACTTAGAGGCGAAAATATTAATAGCAAAGCTCTATAACTCGCGTGTGCGTCTACTAAATATAATTAGGCAGTGTCGCGTGCCTTTCAGTGTATACATGGTTCGTTCAGCAAACGAGTCTAATCGCAACGTTCACCTCTTCCACGTGATGAACGATACAAACTCGTTTCAAAAATACACTTTCGAAGCTAATATTCATACTCAAAATTTAGACGAGGATTTCATCTCGGCTGAAGTGTTACTATATATATTCACTCACTATTTAACGTTCAAACAGCGAGCTCTCTCTTCAGTGTTACTTCATAATTTTTCTAAATTGACAATTAATGACAAACGATAACGGAAAATCGGTTTTAAATAAGGCAGTGGTTACTCTTAAAAATATATTCTATATACTTTACGAGAAAGTACGTAAAACAATCCCTGAAAACCCGCAGCTCACTCCCCGAGACAGGCACGCGGTCGTACGCATAAATAACGCGTGATCACCGATCTTCAACGAGTATTTGCGAATAAAGAGCTAAAAAATCACAATCCAGCTGTGAAAAAAGAATAAGAAATGATCCGTTTAGTTTTTGTGTGGGACCCATAAAAGCTCTGTCAAAATATGTAACTAATGATTCTGCGTGGTTAAAACCCTCCAAAAAAAACCCCCGTTAGGCAGTGAAAGACAGTTACCTAAAGGTAAACTTAAGTAAACCTACATTCTAAAGCTATTTACATGGGTACCAACTACGGCCAAATTATAAAAAACGTTCTTGTTTTTGTTTTTAGTTCTATTTTTGGTTTTGGTTTTTATTATTAATCGTTTCATTACTTGTATTTTCTTTTGCTTTTATTTTTCAGTCCTATCCTTTTTAATAATACACGTTGTACACTAAGTTTTTTTTATTATTCTGCCAATAAACTTATATATATATATATATATTAGTGGTGGACCGGATATCCGCATCATTTTTAACATCCGCATCCGCGGATATTACCTCTAATAAATTATGCAATTTACAATTAAATTGCCCAGTCATGCACATTTCATGTAAAGTATTAATTAATTATTAATGAACAAACAAATATATAAACCTCAAAATCTAAATACGTGGTAACACAGAAAATTGAATGAAACTTGTTTCATTGAATTTTCTGTGGCTGAAACTCTTGAGAAAGTTATTATTTTTATCATAATGAAAACATTAATATTAATTTTAATTCTTATGCATTGCCTGCCATAATAGTAATATCACGAAATTTGAAAAATTATGTCATATATTCATAATTCTATATTATATTGAGAGATTAACTAAATATCCATATCCGCATTCGCGGATATTGAAATTAAAAATCCGCATCCGCAGATGTTCAAAAACTGATATCCGGTCCACCACTAAATTATATATATATATATATATATATATATATATGGTAGGTATACAGTTGATTTATTTAATGAAACTACACATAACATGTGTTAATGCAGTTGTTCATTATCATCTACCCTGAAAGGAAAATGAATTTAAAAAATCAACATATGAAAGTGTATACCTACTTTAAGGCCACAATATATATATATATACATATATATACATATGAATAGAAACGACATAAGTGTTAAGGAACGTCTCTGCACACGAGGAGGAGAGATAACGAATAATGAAAAATGAGGCGAACCGCCCGGGAAACGAACCCAGGGCCTTCATTTATATACTTATTCATTTATATACTGCGCGGTCATTGCAGTTATATGCGCATATACTATATATATACACATATATATATATAATGATTTTTTTACAACTAAAAAGACGTTGAGATTCTTGAAATTTTTTAATCTATATTTTCAAGGTCTTATAACTAAGTTAAACAAAACTTTTCGGTCTCCCACAACAATCGTTCAAGAATTTCATTAACATTAAAGTTTTGAGTGTATTTCTATTATATATATATATCAAGGCTATTGACTTCTCCTTATGGAAACGGAGCTTACAGATGAAAAGAAGGACCAACACAACATCGAACATTTTCGTTTTTATGGTTTATTATTTTAACCTTTTTATGGTTACTTATCATTACATATTCGAAGTGAAGTGTCCAAACTGCTTAAGTCTAGTTACCCCCAAATAAACTTCAGATTCGCCCTCGTCAACCCACTTAAATTATCAAATTTTTTAAAGTTCAAAGACAAATTCCCCAAAACTGTATGCCCTAATGTTGTTTATAAATACACGTGCGACAGCTGTAAGGCTGCGTATATCGGCAGTACTCAATTCCAACCGGAGGTACGCCTTTCTCAACATTTGGGCTTATCAGTCCGTACCAACCGTCCCCTCAGTAGCCCACCACAATCCGCAATTAGAAACCATAGTAATGAAAACAACCATCCCCTTCACAAAACTCAGTTCTAAATTCTAAAAAGAACAAATAACCTTACAGAACTCCGAATTTTAGAATCTTTGTACATCTATAGAAACAAACCCTCCATTAACAACAATAGTTCATCTTACAAATTACAGCTCTTCTAACTAACCAACCAACCTACTTTCATAGATATATCATACCTTCCAATGTAACTGACCATACAGTGTTCTCTCAGTAACTGCCGAATATGGAGGTTGACGTAATCATTGTGTATTTACCGACTGAATTAATTTTAATTTAATTTAATTTTAATGATTTTCTTTTGTATTGATGTAATTGTAATTAGTCATTATTTTTGTTTAAAGGTTACAAGATTTATAATTCACTGATGGTGACAAAAGTATAAGGCTCTCTCACCAGCCTCCGCTCCCTCCCGGCCAGAGGCAGGTACGGAAAAAGGTTGAATAAAATACCTTGACCCTGGAAAAGTAGCCAAGGAAATTTTACAGGAAGGTGAAGAATATATAAAAAGCTCTATAATTAGCATGCCCACAGAGACACCATGCAAGCGAACTCCTGCAGAGTTACGTTATGTTTGTCTTAAACCATCAGAGTATTCAGTACCTTGTCTATCCTATTTTTAAACACATTTACACTTTGGCTGGAAACAACCTCTGAGGGAAGTTGGTTCCAGATATTAACTATTTTATAGGAAAAGAAATTCCCGCAGAGAGAGTTCCTAAATGTCTTTAGTTCCAATTTAAACCCATTATTTCTTGTCGGATTGGCATTAAGTGAGAATAAGTTTCTGTAATCTACCCTGTCTATTCCATTGAGCATCTTGAAGACTTGAATAAGCTGACCGCGCAACCTCCTCGTCTCTAAGGTAAACAGATTTAGGCGCTCCGATCTCCATTCGTAGTTTTGCATTCTCATTGAAGGGATCAATTTTGTAGTCCTTGCTTGTACCCTTTCTAACCTTTCTATATCCTTCCTGAGGGATGGAGACCAAAACTGCGCACAGTATTCTAGCTGAGGTCTGACTAGTGAATTATAAAGAGACATTACATTCTCTTTGTTCTGTCTTTTAATATAACCTTATATTTTTAAGGCCCTCTTTTCGACTTCTGCACAGTGCTTCGACGGTTTCAGATCGTTGCTGATATAGACTCCTAAGTCTTTCTCTAGATTGGTTTCAGTCAAGTTCTTTCCCAAGAGAGAGTAATCGGTCTTCGGGTTTTTATAACCTATGTGCATTACCTTACATTTGTACAAGTTGAATGGCATCTGCCAAGTAGCAGACCATTCGCTCAACCTGTCAAGATTATTCTGAAGCGTTCTTACACCCTCCTCAGTAACTACACTACTTCCTAATTTCGTATCGTCTGCAAATTTGGAGACTGTACTTAGAAGCCCAAGGTCTATATCATTAATATAAATGATAAAAAGTAAAGCACCCAGGACGGAACCCTGTGAGACACTACTGGTGACGGGCGCCCACTCCATTTATTACGACTCTTTGCATTCTATCTTGTAACCAATCGTCAATCCATTTGGAAACGAGCCAGGTGATTCCTAGTCCTCTGATTTTAGCCATCAATCTCGCGTGAGGGACTTTGTCAAAGGCTTTTTGAGAGTCGAGATACACTATATTGAGAGTTACAAGGAGTTACAAGGAAAAGTAGTACCTCAAAAGGCCTTGCGGCCCATACCGAGGAGGTACCAATGGCAACGGGTGCCAGGGAAAAATTCATACACCCTCAAATAGTGTGCAAGATTCGGTCTAACCTTTTCTTGAACTGATCCACAGAGGAACTGTTTACAACTTCTGAAGGTAACCTGTTCCACGTGTCACAGATCTTATACGTAAAGTAATTCCCACACACACTAGTCCTAAACCGTTTCAAATCCAACTTCCAACTATTGTTGCGAGTTGGGTTATCATTTAAACTAAACATGCTTCTAAAATCGACATCGTTGAATCCGCGTAAGAGCTTGAAAACTTCGATCAGTTGACCGCGCAGCCTCCGAGTTTCCAGCGAAAACAAGTTCAGGGCGCGTAACCGTCGATTGTAGCCCATATGCCTAACGGAAGGGATTAACTTTGTGGCCCTCGCCTGCACTCGCTCCAGCCTCTCAATATCTTTCCTGAGGGTGGACGACCAGAACTGCACTGCATACTCCAGGCGCGGCCGAACCAAGGAATTGTACAGAGAAAGCACAATCTCCTTGTTCCGAAACTGAAATTGCCTCCTGATATAACCCAACAGCTTCTGGGCTTTCTTTTCCACCTCTACGCACTGTTTAGTAAACTTAAGGTCGCTGCTAATTAGCACACCCAAGTCCTTTTCCAAATCAGTCACCTCGATATTACTCCCCAACATCGAGTAGTCCGACTTGGGATTGGCATAGCCAATGTGCATCACTGCATTTACCCAAGTTAAACGGCATTTGCCATTTTTCTAACCACTCTCCTATCCTACCTAGGTCCGCACGCAGTTCTTCGATCGCTTCGGGCGTCCCAACATTGGCCCCAAGCTTGGTGTCATCAGCGAATTTGGCGATCCGACCGACGATGCCACAGTCTATATCATTTATGTAAATGATAAACAACAGTGGCCCCAAAACGGAACCCTGAGGAACCCCACTAGTGACCGAGGCCCAACCCGAACTAACCCCTTTAATTACAACCCTCTGCCGCCTATTCTTCAGCCAGTTTTCAATCCACCTACCTACTTCCCCATCGATACCCAGCGCGCGCACTTTCGCTATTAGCCGGCGGTGAGGTACCTTATCAAAGGCTTTCTGAAAGTCGAGATAAAGTATATCAATCGCCCTACTCTTATCGTACTCACTCAACATGACGTGGAAAAACTCGAGCAAGTTGGTGAGACACGACCTATGCCGTCTAAACCCATGTTGGGAGTCCCCAAGCAGCTTGTAGGAATCCAAATGGTCAACGATCCTATCCGCTATTATCCCCTCTAATAATTTACCTACAACTGAAGTGAGACTAATGGGACGATAGTTCCCTGGACTTTCGTGATCCCCTTTCTTAAAGATAGGGGTCACGTTGGCTTCCCTCCAGTCACCAGGCACCTGGCCCGTCTCCAACGATTTGTTGAAGACTGTAGTCAGGTGGGGAGCCACCTGGTCGCGCACCTCCCGCAACACTGGGGAGAAACTGGTCTGGCCCAGGAGCCTTAAACGCGCTTAGTTTGTCTATTCTATCGGCAACGACTGTCGCGGTACATCGAACACTATCCAGGCCAGCACCTTCGTGCCTCACGCCTGGCTCGGGGATGATGCGGGTGTCCTCCTCTCTACTGCTGAAGGATTTCAGGAATCGGTTAAAAACGGATTAGATTCGTATTTAAGCAATAAGAATTCGTGTATCGGCACTTTCTTAGAGTCCACACACAAGATTGAATCTTTTTTAACTTTTAGAAATCTGAGTGGATCACTGACAATAATGAAGATGAGGGTCTCCGAAACGGAAGTCTCTCTCTCTCTCTCTCTCTCTCTCTCTCTCTCTCTCTCTCTCTCTCTCTCTCAATCTCTCTCTCTCTCAATCTCTCTCTCTCTCAATCTCTCTCAATCTCAATCTCAATCTCTCTCTCTCTCTCTCTCTCTCTCAATCTCTCTCAATCTCTCAATCCCAAGTCGGACTACTCGATGTTGGGCAGTAATATCGAGGTGACTGATTTAGAAAAGGACTTGGGTGTGCTAATTAGCAGCGACCTTAAGTTTACGAAACAGTGTGTAGAGGTGGAAAAGAAAGCCCAGAAACTATTGGGTTATATCAGGAGGCAATTTCAGTTTCGGAACAAGGAGATTGTGCTCTCACTGTACAATTCCCTTGTTCGGCCATACCTGGAGTATGCTGTGCAGTTCTGGTCGCCGACCCTCAGGAAAGATATTGAGAGGCTGGAGCGAGTGCAGGCGAGGGCCACAAAGTTGATCCCTTCCGTTAGGCATATGGGCTACAATCGACGGTTACGCGCCCTGAACTTGTTTTCGCTTGAAACTCGGAGGCTGCGCGGTCAACTGATCGAGGTTTTCAAGCTCTTACGAGGGTTCAACGATGTCGATTTTAGAAGTATGTTTAGTTTAAATGATAACCCAACTCGCAACAATGGTTGGAAGCTGGATTTGAAACGGTTTAGGACTAGTGTGTGTGGGAATTACGTTACGTATAAGATCTGTGACACATGGAACAGGTTACCTTCGGAAGTTGTGAACAGTTCCTCTGTGGATCAGTTCAAGAAAAGGTTAGACCAAATTTTGCACACTCTTTGAGTGTGTAGAAAATTTTCCGTGGCACCCGTTGCCATTGGTACCTCCTCGGTATGGGCCGCAAGGCCTTTTGAGGTACTTCTTTTCCTTGTAACTCCTTGTAACTCTCTCTCTCTCTCTCTCTCTCTCTCTCTCCGTTTAACTTGGGTAAATGCAAAGTGATGCACATTGGCTACGCCAATCCCAAGTCGGACTACTCGATGTTGGGCAGTAATATCGAGGTGACTGATTTAGAAAAGGACTTGGGTGTGCTAATTAGCAGCGACCTTAAGTTTACGAAACAGTGTGTAGAGATGGAAAAGAAAGCCCAGAAACTATTGGGTTATATCAGGAGGCAATTTCAGTTTCGGAACAAGGAGATTGTGCTCTCACTGTACAATTCCCTTGTTCGGCCGTACCTGGAGTATGCTGTGCAGTTCTGGTCGCCCACCCTCAGGAAAGATATTGAGAGGCTGGAGCGAGTGCAGGCGAGGGCCACAAAGTTGATCCCTTCCGTTAGGCATATGGGCTACAATCGACGGTTACGCGCCCTGAACTTGTTTTCGCTTGAAACTCGGAGGCTGCGCGGTCAACTGATTGAGTTTTCAAGCTCTTACGAGGGTTCAACGATGTCGATTTTCGAAGTATGTTTAGTTTAAATGATAACCCAACTCGCAACAATGGTTGGAAGTTGGATTTGAAACGGTTTAGGACTAGTGTGTGTGGGAATTACGTTACGTATAAGATCTGTGACACATGGAACAGGTACCTTCGGAAGTTGTGAACAGTTCCTCTGTGGATCAGTTCAAGAAAAGGTTAGACGAAATCTTGCACACTATTTGAGTGTGTAAAGACATTTAGGACCTCAGTCTGCGGAAATTTCTTTTCCTGTAAAATAGTTGATATCTGGAACCAACTGCAGGAGTTCGCTTGCTCGGTCTCTGTGAGCAAGCTAAATATAGAGCTATTTATATATTCTCCACTTTCCTGTAAAATTTCCTTGGCTACTTTTCCAGGGTCAAGGTATTTTCTTCAACCTTTTTCCGTACCTGCCTCTGGCAGGGAGGGAGCGGAGGGTGGGGAGAGAGCCTTCTACTTTTCTATCCAGTTTTCTACTACTGCTAGCATAGTTGAAAGACAAAATTTTCCCTGGCACCCGTTGCCATTGGTACCTCCTCGGTATGGGCCGCAAGGCCTTTTGAGGTACTTCTTTTCCTTGTAACTCCTTGTAACTCTCTCTCTCTCTCTCTCTCGACGGTTACGCGCCCTGAACTTGTTTTCGCTTGAAACTCGGAGGCTGCGCGGTCAACTGATCGAGGTTTTCAAGCTCTTACGAGGGTTCAACGATGTCGATTTTAGAAGTATGTTTAGTTTAAATGATAACCCAACTCGCAACAATGGTTGGAAGTTGGATTTGAAACGGTTTAGGACTAGTGTGTGTGGGAATTACTTTACGTATAAGATCTGTGACACATGGAACAGGTTACCTTCGGAAGTTGTGAACAGTTCCTCTGTGGATCAGTTCAAGAAAAGGTTAGACGAAATCTTGCACACTATTTGAGTGTGTAAAGACATTTAGGACCTCAGTCTGCGGAAATTTCTTTTCCTATAAAATAGTTAATATCTGGAACCAACTTCCCTCAGAGGTTGTTTCCAGTCAAAGTGTAAATCTGTTTTAAAAATAGGCTAGACAAAGTACTGAACACACACATAGTTTAAGATTAAAACCTCAGAAAACTCTGCAGGAGTTCGCTTGCTCGGTGTCTCTGTGAGCAAGCTAAATATAGAGCTATTTATATATTCTCCACTTTCCTGTAAAATTTCCTTGGCTACTTTTCCAGGGTCAAGGTATTTTCTTCAACCTTTTTCCGTACCTGCCTCTGGCAGGGAGGGAGCGGAGGGTGGGGAGAGAGCCTTCTACTTTTCTATCCAGTTTTCTACTACTGCTAGCATAGTTGAAAGACAAAATTTCCCCTGGCACCCGTTGCCATTGGTACCTCCTCGGTATGGGCCGCAAGGCCTTTTGAGGTACTTCTTTTCCTTGTAACTCCTTGTAACTCCTTGTAACTCTCTCTCTCTCTCTCTCTCTCTCTCTCTCTCCACTAGTTTGTATGTGGCATGAAAATGTAAGTTCAGAAACTCGCATCCAAGTTGAGAATGCCATTTTATTCAATGAATATTAACTATCAGGAGGTAAATAAATCTTCACTTCCAAATACATTAATTAATTTCATATAATCTGATTGAATTGAACTGAATAATCTTTTTTAATAAAATAAATACAGCAATGTTACTTACAATGACAAATAATTGTGAAGCTGCACTATTTATTTGATTTAATTTGACCCTTAAGTTTTAGGCTTTACTGGGCTCTTAATTAAAAATAAAGCAGATAATTATTAATAATAATAAATAAATCATCTATAAGAATTATTAATTCGGGTATGTATTAATCTTAAATATTTATTATTATCAACATAAAACAAATAAAGTCATTATTCAAGGTATGATACCAATACAATACAAAAAAAATCAATATTAAATACAAGAGATAAGAGATGAACAGTCACGAGTAATGTACCTTTAATCCTAGATTACAGATGAGAAGTGAATAAACAGAGTAATATATATTTGATCCGAGATTTTTATTAGTATTCCATTATTAATCGAGATTTCAACTTGGTTTTAAACGAATTTACATTCAGAATATTTTTTAAATAATTTAAATCATTACAGTTTCAATCCAATGAAAATGGGTAATTTTTTTGAGATGAAAACAATCTAAATTGTGGTACAAGATGCTTTGATCTATTTCTGGTCTGATACGAGTGAATTTCTTGATGAGTTACAAAATATTTATTTACCCATTGTAAATTAATGATTTTGTTCTTACACTCGTAAATAAAAATAAAATGTGCCACTTTGATTAGATTATTGAGCTTTAGTAGTTTTAGCTCTTTAAATAATGCCCTAGAATGATCAAGGAAATCAGCATCAGATAATAACCTTGTTGCTCTTTTTTTGGATGACAAAGATACCATTTAATGCGTTGTTAGTGGGGTTTCCCCAAACAAGGGTGCAGTACGTTATATAAAGAAGAACAAGAGTATGATACAGAGTTAATAAAACCTGTTTCGGGACTACATTTCTAAGTTTAAACATTGTAGCAACGCTCCTTGAAATCTTTTTTGAGATATAATTTACACGATCACTCCATTCCAAATTCTCATCTAGCATTAACACCAGGAAATTTTGTTACAGTACATTCCTTTACAGCGATTTCATGAACATTAAGTTTATCAAGGTACACATTTCTTTTATGAGTAAAAATCATGAAGTTTGTTTTACTGGTATTTAGGAAGAGTTTACTGGTGGTCACCCATTTCATTACACTGATAAATTTTGATTTAAATATATTCTTAGCTGAATTAACATCTTTGCAAGAAAAGACACAATTGTATCATTTGCAAACATTATGAAATTAAGTATATCAGATGAACGTGGAAGGTCATTTATATACAGGGTATTCTAAAATTACCTAGTAAACTTTGATATGAACGTATTATCTTAACAAAACTTATGCAGTATTTAACAATTTTATTTCAAACACAGCAAAAATAATTGTTTATTTTAGTGTCTTCCTTCAACTTGAACATATTGTTCACAACGTCCGACTACTGATCGACAGACATATAAAAGTTTACGAGGTAATTTTAGAACACCCTGTATAATGAAAATAACAGTGGACCCAAAACCGAGCCCTGTGGTACACCATGTTTGACAAGCACTTTAGTTGAGCAAACTTATTTACTAATACAAAATTTTATATATATTGGACAAATAATTTTAAATCAATCACTGATTACTCCTCTAAAGCCGTAACAACATAATTTGTTAAGTGAAATATTATGGTTTATTACATCAAACGCCTTACTCAGATCCATAAATATTGATATCATTATTTCTTTGTTCTCTTTAGCTATATCTGCATTTTCCATAAAATTTAAAATAGCCATTTCCATTGTTTTATTATTACGGAAGCCATATTGATTTGGAGATAATAAATTGTAGGATTCTAAATATCACTGCATTCTACTTTTACAATTTTTTAAAAAACTTTGTTGAACACAGATAATGAACACACCGGCTTGTAATTCGTTGCTGGTGCAGGATCAC
This sequence comes from Bathynomus jamesi, assembly GCA_023014485.1. Taxonomy (NCBI): domain Eukaryota; kingdom Metazoa; phylum Arthropoda; class Malacostraca; order Isopoda; family Cirolanidae; genus Bathynomus; species Bathynomus jamesi. Next base: position 1,878,395 of record JAJOZX010000050.1, read on the forward strand.
CCCCTTTAAAAAGGGGTTATACAACCAATTTTTAGCATTGATGGGAATATTCCTTTGGAAATACTTTGATTGATAATTCTAGCCAAAGTTACAGATATCTTATCCTTAACAAGTTTCAATATAGGTACAGGAATGTTATGATTGTTATTTTTTTTATTTTTTAATTTACCAATAATATTTTGGACCTCGGTAGAGGTAGCAGGAACAAAAGAAAGTTAATTTAGTAGGCTGGGAGGAATATATTCTGAAGGTGAGTGATCACTATTTAGTAACTGTGAATGAATGAATGAATGAATAGCAGTGCTTCACCGACGCTTCAACTGCTAAGGTCATATCGCGCCGAAACTAAAGTAACGAGAGAACACAGAGAGATGGGGTAGAGGGGACTCTGAAGTAGTAACAGTCAAGGAAAAGTCGTGAGAGAGAAAAGTAAAGACACCATGATCAGCAAAGGTAGGAAGAAATTACACCCAAGTCATATTAAATAGAGCGTAGAAGGCCAGTTTGACGGAGAAAAGAGAAAAGCGTGTCCTTTGATACTGGCGTAGGGCCACCCAACAATAGAGTAAGAGTAAGAGTGGAGCCTCAAGGGCAAAAAGGGAGGAACTGGGAGCGAGCAACGGCAAAGGCAGGATAAACCAAAAGCAAATGTGAAACAGAGAGAGGAATGCCGCATGGGCAGGAGGGGGCAACATCTCCCGTCATAATATGCCCATGCATGAGGCGAGTATGACCGATGCGTAGACGCATCAGAGCGGTTTCCAACGGTCGGTCACGCTGACAGGAGGAAGGCCACCGTCGTATCGTGGGCTTCAACGCACTCAAGGAATTCCCGGACACATCCTCCCACTGGTGCTGCCGCCGCTGAAGGAGTGCTTCCCCGAAAACCCTCGTAAAGTCCGACGCCGGGAGAGGCGTGTTAGGGTCGAAAGGCAGGGAGGACATTTCCCTCGCCGCGGCGTCCGCGCTTTCGTTGACCGGAACACCAATGTGGGAAGGTACCCAACAAAAGGCGACTACCTTACGGCGTGATGAAAGAAGGACCAGCCAGTTCTGGATCTGTCGCACCAGTGGGTGCGGAGAGACAAGAGAGGACAGGGCCTCTAGAGCGTTACGCGAGTCAGAATAAATAATAACGCTGTAGAGGGGAGCTGAGAAAAGTACCGAAGGGCCAAAAGATAGCCGATAGTTCCGCTGTAAAGATGGAAGCCGCTGGGGGCAGGAATAATGATTTAATTTCCGATGGGAAGACGGCCGCGCAACCCACTCCAAGTGGAGAGCGAGAGCCGTCAGTGAACACTGGGATAGAGTCAGCATGGGAAGAGGAATGGGATAGGAATAGTTGTCGAAGGGTGGATGGGTGGAACTGGGACTTTGGTACAGTAGAAAGGAGGGAGCAGATACGGAGAGAAATGGTCCACGGGAGGTAGTTGGAGGGGGAGAGGAGAGCACTCGCCCCTCCACCCCGAGAGAAGACAGGACGGGGGTCATTCGGGCACCAAAAGGTCGGATCAAGTAGGGATGACGGTCAAAGCATGCCACAGTGGAAGGGCCGAAGAGGGATTGCAAGACCAGGGTGGGAAAGAACTGCCGAACACGAAAGAGGTATTTGAGACCCTCTAAGGTACGATGGGCATCCAACTGGAGATGGCCACTCTCTGCATACAGGCTAACGATTGGAGAAGATCGGAATGCGCCAGTGCTGATGCGCACACCTAAGGAGCGAATCGGGTTCAGCATACGCAGAGCGGAGGCAGGAGCGGAGGAATAGACCTGACAGCCATAATCCAACTTACTTTGGACCAGGGAGTGGTAGAGCCGCCAAAGAGTATGGCGGTCAGCACCCCAGTCAGTATGAGAGAGGAACTTGAGAAGGGTACAAATCTGAAGGCACAAAGCCTTCAGAGACCAAGTGGGGGATCCAGGAGAGGCGGAAATCAAGGAGGAGACCCAGAAATCTAGTTTCGGGCACAACGGGGACTGGTGATCCATGAAGAGAGAGAGAAAGAACGGCGGTGGCGGCGGAAAAAGTGCATTGCCACCGTTTTGGATGGGGAAAATCGGAACCTGTGGTCTATGGCCCATTTGGAAACCGAATCCAGGGCTCGCTGGAGGATACGTTCGAGGAAGGCAGATCGGGAGCCGGAGCAATATATGGCAAGGTCGTCGACATAGAGGGTGGCCATAATCACCGGGGCAGAGCCGTCACCACGTCGTCGATCGCTAAAGCGAAGCAAACGACGCTCAGGACGCTGCCCTGGGGGACTCCCTCCTCCTGCGAATGCACAAAAGAGAGGGAGATACCCACCTGAACTCAAAAGGAACGGGAAGTCAAAGTTGGAGATAAAGGAAGGGAGAAACCTCGAAAGCCCAAAAGGTAAAGTTTTCAGCAGATCCAGCACCGCCAGGTGGTGTCATACGCTTTCTCTAAATCAAAAAAAAAGACTGCATAAAGATGCCGTCGCTCTGCATATGACACGGACCGCAGTTTCCAACTGAACTAAGGTGTCAGTGGTGCTACGGCCCCTGCGAAAACCGGTCTGTGTAGGGGAAAGTAAACTGCGGCGTTCTAGGTGCCACATGAATCGCCGAGAAACCATTTTCTCTAAAAGTTTTGAGAGGCAGTTAGTGAGGGCTATTGGACGGTAATTGAGGGGAGATGTCAGATCCTTACCGGGTTTAGGGAAGGGGAGCACCACTGCTTCCCTTCAACAGGAGGGGAAGGTGCCCCCTACCCAGATACAATTGTAGAACGTGAGGAGAAAGAAGTAAGCCGAAGGGTGTAGGTGACGAAGCATTTCGAAATGAATGCGTCAGGGCCGGGTGCAGAGTTGCCGCAAGAAGCTAACGCCGATCTCAGCTCCAACATAGAAAAAAAGGCGGTTATAGGGGAAATTATTGGGAGTCTGAAAAAGGTGAGGGGAGCGAACAAGCAAAGCATTACGTTGGGGGAAGGCAGGATCACGGTGGTCGTGTCGGGAGATGGAGGCTATGGTCTCGGCCAAGGTCTCGGCCACTGTAATAGGAGAGAACACTGGGCGTCCGTCTATCGTGAGAACAGGAGGAAGATGAGAAGAGGATTTTCGGGAAATTTTCCGAATCTTGTTTCCAGATTCGGGAGGAAGGGGTGCGGGAGGTGAGAGGAGACGTAAGTTCGCCAAGAAAAGCAGCGGGCTTTACGGACTGTGCGACGGGCCTGAGCTCGCGCACGTTTAAAGATTATTGAATTTGCTAGGGATGGATTACGTTGAAGACGGCGAAAGGCCGACTTCTTAGCCTGAACAGCCAGAGTGCATGTCGGGGTCCACCATGGAACCGAAGGGGCAGAGGTAGGGGGAAATGTAGATTTCGGGATGGAGGACAGAGCGGCACAAGTGATATGATCTGTGAGGTAGGTGGAGGCAGCATCAACAGTCGAGAAGTTTTAGTAACTGTGAGCGAAGCTTATCAACTATTAAAGTAAAATGGTTATTTAAAGAATCTTGAATAGAAGCATCATCAGAATTTCTTTATTACCTTTAATTAGGTTTATTTACCTTTATTTCTTTATTTATTAATAAAAAATTAACTTATAATAACTTATTAAAAAGAATATCATTCCAAATCTGGGAGCGTTTTAAACTAGTTTTTTTCAAACTAGCTTTTAATCGTAGCTCTTTTGTGCCATTTGAATAATTAATTTGTTTCATGATTTTTTTATGAATTAAATTATATGAAGACCTTAAAAATGTAGAAAAAATATATATTTAATTTTTTTTATTTTAAAGTATTCATTTTAATTGTATGAATTATACGCGTTATATTGAAAATTATCTCCAAAAATAACTTCGAGAAAAGAATTAAATTTTTGTCAATTTTACCTTCCCAGTTTAAAAAACTGAATCTTGCCATTTTGATTTTCTCAATTATTCAAGCATTGTTTTGAAATGGCGTGTCATTTATGAAATCTGTTTATAAAGTTAAATAATCGAGCGACTAATCGGCAAAATTGGCAGGTACCGATTAATAGGTAAAATGGGCCTTTAGGCTGATTACCGATTATCCGCCAATTAATCGGTGCAACCTTAATAAAAAGTTAAAATTTCTGCAATGTTCAAAGGAACGGCAAATCTACGGTCGGTAAGAGCTGGACGTCATTTACAAGATTGTAGCGATTCGTTAGTTATAAATCCAAGAATGGTGAATTGGTTTGGGGTTGGTTGGTTACGTATCTGGATTACGTAAAGACGAGTGTTCTCTTATTGGTAAAATATCAGTTTTGGATAAAAAGTATCGTTTTCGAAATGACGTTCCAATATGGTGGGTCGAATCTTCTTAATGGGATACATCAGATTGATGACCATACGCAAGATGCGCAATTACGGGTTAAGATTAAGATAAAGAGAAGTCTATTTTCTTTTTAGGTACAGTTACGATAAATGACTCTCGGTTTATGTATCGCGTAAAAATCTTTAACTACCGAGTGCAAACCCTCTATTAAAGAAGGAAGAACCTATAGTTTTGAAATTCTAAATAAAACTTGTTATACGTTGTACGTCGAACATATTTTATTTACGCTCTCCTTATTAAAATTTTCACCGAGTTTACTTTATACAAAAAAAATGATGCACAGCTAAAACGAACTCGGAGGTTTTCTGTAAACAAAAGTTATAAGTTTATCTCCCTTCCAACAAAAATGCTGCACGGCTAAAACGAACTCGGAGGTTTTTTGTAAACAAAAGTTATAAGTTTATATCTCCCTTCCAACAAAAATGCTGCACGGCTAAAACGAACTCGGAGGTTTTTTGTAAACAAAAGTTATAAGTTTATCTCCCTTCCAACAAAAATGATGCACGGCTAAAACGAACTCGGAGGTTTTCTATAAACAAAAGTTATAAGTTTATCTCCCTTCCTTTCAATCATAAAATAAACTTTATTGTTCCTCTCTTTTTCATTGGTGAGTGAGTTTTACGTTTTTGTTTATTCAGCTCAAATATGAAAGAAACATACGAGTATCATCATGAACTTTATTACGAGAAAGAAAGAACGTATCTTCAATACAACTTCAGTAAAGAATAGACTTAAATTGTTCTCTTTAAAGCCTCAAATTAATCCCCTAATTAATTTCAATATTGTTTTAATAGAACTTTTTCTCTTTGATGTCTATTCTTAGAGTGCTGTTACCTCATTTTTGTATTTATCGTTGTGCGCACTGTAATGCGCATCTTGTACAGATGCTTAATTGGTTATTAGTCAGAAATCAGCAAAAGTTTGACTAGCATATCGCAAGGTCATCTCGAACAAGATACTTTTTATCCAAACTCGACGTTTTACCAATAAGAGAACATGCATCTTTGCATAATTTAGATGCACAATCAACCCTCAACCAATCAGCATTATTCTACTCTTAGGATCTGTAACTAACAAAACACACCTTCGAATTTTAGAATTGCAACTCATTTCGAAATTACTTTCTTCAACTATGCAAGAATTTTAACTTTTTTATATTACATCACTTGAATTACCTTTATTAACTTGAGAATTAAAATAAGAGATATTCTTTTTTCCTCTATATCTATCGAACATTATAAAGCGTTGAAACTTTTAAACATATATTAATCAAAATAATCATTCGTTAGTCGTTTTGTCTTCAACTATGGATGGGATACGACCATAAAAAGGTTGAACTAAAATAAATATGTAATTCAAATATATATATATATATATATATATATATATATATATATATATATATATATATAAACTGCAAATAACACGCTCTTCTACACAAGCGTCGTTCTTTACATTTATATATATATACATATATATATATATATATATATCTGATTTTCGCATGCTAAAACACATTTCGCCTTTATTATATGTGAAGAATGATAATTAAGAAATAAGGAAGAGCCGTTTTCACCAATCGGTGTCATTAGCATAGAAATTGAGGCTCCCAGAGGCATTTCGACACGTTAATGAACTTTGTTGAGACTCTCTCTCTCTCTCTGAGAGAGAGAGAGAGAGAGAGAGAGAGAGAGAGAGAGTATCTCAAAAGGTCTTACGGCCCATACCGAGGAGGTACCAATGGCAAAGGGTGCCAGGGAAAAATTCAAACAATCTCAAAGTGTCCAAGATTCGGTCTAACCTTTTCTTGAACTGATTCACGGAGGAACTGTTCACAACTTCTCAAGATATCCTGTTCCACGTGTTACAGATCTTATAGGTAAAGTAATTCCCCCCCCCCCCACACACACACACACACTAGTGCTAAACCGTTTCAAATCCAACTCCCAACCATTGTTGCGAGTTGAGTTATTTAAACTAAACATGATTCTAAAATCGACATCATTGAACCCGCGTAGGAGCTTGAAAACATCAATGAGTTGACCGCGCAGCCTCCGAGTTTCCAGCGAAAACAAATTCAGGGCGCGTAAGCATCGATTGTAACCTATATGCCTAACGGATGGGATTAACTTTGTGGCCCTCGCCTGCACTCGCTCCAGCCTGTCAATATATTTTCTGAGGGTGGGCGACCAGAACTGCACAGCATACTCCAGGTGCGGCCAAACCAGGGAATTGTACAGAGAGCACAATCTCCTTGTTCTGAAATCGAAATTGCCTCCTCATATAACCCAACAGCTTCTGGGCTTTCTTTTCCACCTCTACGAACTGTTTCGTAAACTTAAGGTCGCTGCAAATCAGCACACCCAAGTCCTTTTCCAAATCAGTGGCCTCGATATTACTTCCCAACATGCAATAGTCTGACTCGGGATTGGCGTAGCCAATGTGCATGACCTTGCATTTACCCAAGTTAAACGGCATTTGCCATTTTTCGGACCACTCTAGTAGTGTGACCGCAAAATGGTAGAGTGCAATACAATTGCAAATGTTGCAAGTGCCAACTCACCCCCTTTGTTGCAAGGCACCCCCTAAATGGGGGAGGGGGGAATGTTGCAAAAGCAACAAGGGGTTATGCAACTTGGAAGCGGAGTTATCCCCCAAGTTGCAATGAACCCCCGCTGGGGAAGACCTCTTTGGGGAATAAGTTGGGAAGGCCTCACCCCCCAAAGGGGTATACCTGACCTAAGAGAGGAGAGAGAGGAGGTGTTTGCTTGACAGGAGCCAAGCGCATATTAAGACTTCAGCCGAGCGGGCGTTGTCTTAATATGTTCCTAATCAGCCAGTTGGCTTAGAAGGCCGAGTTGCCAGTTTGCACTATTTATTGAATTAAAGCATATATTCTGGCTTAATCCGCCAGTTGGCTTAGAAGGCTGAGATACAGTTTGCGCTATTTATATAATTAATGCATATATTCTGGTTTACAAATCCGCTTTAGAAGCCAGCAAATTGATATAATTAAATACCGTGTACAAACAAAAAGAATTAAATAAAACACCATTATATCATTCTGTTTATTTACGCGAATTAATGGAAATATATAGAAATATACATTGGAATATATATGATCAAAAATAATAAAAGCATACGGACGATGAATATATAATAAATATACAATGGAATATATATATATATTATCAAAAAATAATAATAGCATCACGAACGGGAAATATATAAAAAATATACAAAACGTTGTATTATCAATATATTAGTACAGGAAAAATATAGTTATTAAATAATTAAATATATTGAAAATAATAATATACGAAACGTATAATCAAATGCATATTAGTACAGGAAATAAAAAAAATATATATATATATATACATACACAGGGTGTCCCATAAGTCCGGCATCATAGGAGAAATTCATATTTTTCTATTTCTACAAACCATAATTCATATTTTTCTATTTCTACAAACCATAATTCATATTTTTCTCTTTCTCCAGGCCATAATGTCTATGCTCGGGATGCCAATTTCCCGTCCACTATACTGTTCAGTGACGTGGCTGTTTTTTATGGGAATGGTGAGGTAAATCGACAGAACACTCGCTACTGGTCTCAAAACAACCCTCACTGGTATACCTCTTCAAAGGAACAAGGTGCATCTCGGGTGATGGTATGGTGGCATTTGGAAGGATCGCATCATAGGCCCCCTCTTTTTCGATGAACATGTCACTGGAGGCACCTACCTACGTATGCTCAAGGAAGAAGCATTTCCCAGTGTCTTGAACGAAGAAGGAAATTTCCCAACATAATTCCAGCAAGACGGCGCTCCTGCACATTACAGCACCCAAGCAAGGGAATACCTGTACCAACAATTCCCTGGTCATTGGATAGGACGTCGAGGGCCTGTGGAATGGCCAGCTAGAAGCCCGGATCTCACGCCACTAGATTTTTATCTCTGGGGCCACTTGAAGGCGCTGGTATACGCAGAGAAAATTGGGAGTGTTGAACATTTGCGGCAGCGTATTATTAGGGTATGTAACACCATTACTCCTGACATCATTCACCGTGTACTTGCTGACTGGGTATCACGTCTGAATTTGTGTATTGAAAACAATGGTGGACATATTGAGCACGTTCTGTACATAAAAGCTTTTGTTTTGCCTTTTTTTATTATTTCTCCTATGATGCCGGACTTATGGGACACCCTGTATATATATATATATAATATATATATATATATATATATAATTAAATAAATAAATACACATTCTTTATGTTCTACGGGTTATATTAAATAATTAAAAATATTACACGAAACGTATAATCAATTGCATATTAGTACAGGAAATATATACACACACACAATTAAATAATTAAATATGCATCCTTTATGTTCTACGGTGCAAAACGCTAAACTCACACGTAAGAGTCTACATTCACATCGATATTACTTTGTACTACGTGGTAAAACCGTCCAAGCAACACTTCGCCGTTTAACTGATACGGATGCCTATACTCGATATATATGGCTTTCATATCGTTCAATACTATTTTTGTGCCTACTTTACATCCGGTTGGCAAGTTATCTTTAAACACGGCTAGAATACAATCAAAAGCACGCACAAAGAAGTCATCGTTAACCACATCATTATTAAATACAAGTTTATAAACACTTCTTTCCAATCGAAGGTTTTTTCTTACCGTCCCGAGCTTTTCAATCGTGAACTCTTCTTCACTCTGCATAGCGGCAATTGAAATAATCTTCCAAGTCGTAACGACAGCTATTCATTATATAGAGGTACAGCTCTTCAGGGTGAACAGCGTAGGTGAGCTCAGCACTGTACCGCTCAAGTGCTTTGTACCAAAGTTCAGGATATTTCGAAGAATCTAAACCTTTTAAATATGCATCCAGCTCTAGACCATTCTCGCCTTGTTCATTTCTACATTCGATAAATCCGTCGAGCAGAGCGGTGTATCCGTATTCAAGAACCGTGTCAAAATAAATCATATCCGTAACACGAGCGTCTAATATAGGCTTCAGCTTGCGGAATCCGACGATTTCAAACATTCTGTCGAGGATGAAACGGTTTCGCGTAGGGACAAGAACGTTATTATCAGATGCGTTCTTCCACATCAGTCGTATATCAATGCATGGCTGTTCGTTATTTATACCCAACGTGCAAACAACAGCATATGAGGGGGCGTCACTAATCTGCTCTCTTCTTGTACCTACACCTGCAGGTATTTCATAACGGTCCTCTCCCCACTTCTCAACCATCACGAAGACTCTATTCATCTCCTCAACACTTAGATAAATAACATTACGTTTGCTTGCTTGCCTGCAAATCGTTTCAAGTACATAGTTAATGGTGCCGGTTTCACGCCTGAACACGCGCTATGACTTCGTCACGGACGGAGACATCGTACGAGGCGTTGAGAATGCTTCTCAAAGGAAGTTCCATCGTATTCGCACGTCCACTCGGTTCAAGCTCTGAGATGACTATGAGCTACAGGTGGACGGATCGGCTCGACGGGCGGAGTCAGTGACGCTGATGAAACGTGTACGGGCTTGTTCGAATTCGTGTTTCTTGAGGTACACGGATGGGCGGCTCGTTGGGGGGAGCGCGTCACTCTGCTAAAGCGTGTACAGGCTTGTTCGAACACTTATGCTCTTCGACAAACAGAATTTAATGTTTTATCACTCACCAGATGTTCATTTCCACAGACTAAACATCTTCATAATCCGGCACACTATTTGAGAGAAACATGTTCATATTTGTCCGTTTTGTTTAACAAGCGATACTCGTCTCTAAAGTCTGTTAAAAACTCACACAGCCCATTAGCCACAACCTCACTACAAACCTCATCATGATTAGGCTGACCATACGTACCGTTTTGAACGGGACAGTACCGTTTGTTTTATATTTCCTGGCCGTCCCGTCGTTTTAATAAAAATGTCAATTTTGTCCCGTTTTTAATAAAAACTATAAATATACTTTAATATTGGTCAATCATAAATTATTATTCATAACCATCCCAATGTCCCGTTTTTGTCTCAAGGAAATATGGTCAGCCTAATCATGATATATATTAATATACATATAGTGGTAAAAATACTCAAGATTCTCCATGACAAGATTTACATTCTCAACCGTAGGGTACAAGTAGTCGGTATGGTGTAACATGACAAAATATCGCTTGTCACACCACTCATGAACAAGACTCACTATCCATAACCGTTGCTTATCTTCTTAACGTGTGGCTTCTTCTACTTCGCGGTATATGTGAACCTTTATAAAGGTTAGGTCTATAACATACTTCAATACATCGTCTGTACTACGAAATCCTACAATGCCCTCACCAGAATACCAGTAGAGTATTTGAACATCTTGGTCCTTCGCACGGCTCAATGTAGCCTTAAAAGTGGCAAAGGAGGGGGGAATAGGGAGTTTTTCAGTATCCATCACATCTTGGCACTTTGCCGAATACCACTTCATAAATGTTGAACACGCAATATTAAAAGTAGCCATTACTATTTTTCTTCTACGCGGGAGAATACACGTCTGAGCTGAAGGGTATGCAGAGGTCAACTGAGCACGCAGGGACAGAGGCATGCTCAGGTATCGGCATAGCTTTTTACTGTACACACACACAAAGGAGAAAGTGAAACGCTAATTGAAACAAGATTTATTTAATAAACGAAATATTCAAGGTGTATATATTTACAAATACGTGTAATAAATAAGTTAACAATAGACATATCAAAGATTATGGTATCCATAGGGCACGGTATCATAGGTACCAGGCACATGGTAACGTTTCCTATAGGTGTTACGGCCCACCTTTGTACCCCTAAGTTCATTCACGCCCACCAGCTTGTGCCCAAAAATTGTGGGTACCTACAGTCAGTTGGGATAGCTGGTCATCCTCATCTTCCAAGCATACTAGTTCTCTCAACGAGTCAAAGTTAACGACCCGCCGATTCGCCTAGTTAAGCGTGATGCCGTTAGCCTTCACGATATAGTTCGTATCATCCCCCACCATCACCCGGACCTAATAGGTTTTTGGCCCTGTTGACACAAATGTGTCTGCGTATGCGATGTCTCCATACTCATCCTTGATCTCGTCAGTTAGCTCTCCGAGGAACTCCCCAATAGCGGGCATGTATTCACCTTCCCTCGCTGTGAATATCACGCTATCTGTGTCAGCGTACAAAACCCTCCGCCTAAGAGAATGCAATAGGCCCCAAAGTTTGATGTGGGCGTAGGCTGTTGTGAAGCTGGCTACAGGTATGTTTGTAACCCGTGAGATATCTACGGCCAATTCGGTATTGTTGTACTTTATTATGTAATATTACCTACATTCACAATCTCCATGACCTCTTTATCGGGAGCATTGGCATAATCCCAGACTTCACTATAACTTCGTGCCAAATGAACGTCCCCTTTGCCAGTATTCTGTGCAAATTTTCCCCAAAGACTGTTTAGACACAACTTTGCACTAAAGCGCTTGCCAGGGTTCTTTACAATTTGGGAACGGTCAAGCTGTATACCTTCACGGTCACAGTAACGCTGAATATAAGCCGTTTTTTCATCTTCAGTATCAACCCCTCGCGGATATCCTGACGCCTCAACCTTATCCTTCAAAAAAGCGTTTATATATGGTGTGAAAAGGTTGGGTAGCTTCTGAAATCTCCACACCTCATGTATCTTCATTATTCTATACCCATGGCGAACGGCTAGGGCCAGCTCAGGGCTTGTATATACACCTCTGATCTTACGCTGGTGGGGTGTATGGTCATAATCACCATTGTTCTCTTCTGCGCACTTCACGCACAGGGGAAACATGAGCTTGTTATCTATAACGACGGGTAAGATCGGCATCCATAAATCGCGAGGGGGAAGCACGTCTACGAAAGAGTCCAAAGTAGCGCTCATTCAAGTTAGCTGAAAACTCCTCGATGGTTGGTATGGTGGGACCCACCATTTTTTCAGGTGCAACTATGGGGTACGGATTGTTCTTCACGTAGGGGTATAAAGAACAGAAATCGTAGTAATGGAGTTTCACACCCTCCGGAGGCAGAAAGTATAGCTTGAAGAGATTTGTACGCCCTCCGAATAAGCTATCACCGCATTTGAGAGGATCCAGCACCATTGAACGTTTGGTCGTGTTTATCTCTTCACGGTACTGTCCATCTGCCTCCATCTGTGCATCATACTCATGCTCCCACAAGTCTTTGTGAGTGAACTGGGAGCCTATAAGTTGATCGCGGGTGCGGGTCCACGCAAGACAGTCGGCAGGAAATCTACCGTGGATATCTCCTACGATTCCACACTCAGGACGGGAGCATCCGTGCCACCAGCAACGTTAAAGGAGTACACAGTCTTCTCACCAGTGGCACGGTTTTCACTTAGACGATCAACCCAAAACACACGACAATTAACCTCAATGGGTACTTCACCCGTGTTGCGGGCATGCTTTATGTATACACCTATCTGCTGCTGTAGGTGTATGAGCCAGTAAATAGCGTTGTACCCATAACTGCGGGGGTTGTTTCTGTGGATAACGGCTAAGGGGTCATTAGGCATGAAGTTATTCTTGAACACCGTAAAACATAATGAGGCGATGGTGGTTGCGACTTGCAACGGATCGCACTTGCAACGACATATGTACATCCTTCTAAAGGCCTGGAAACATACTCTAAGCACGAGCACATCATTCACGCAATAACGCTCACATTCATCAGCTATATTATAAGGATTACATTCATTAAAACTGTTGTAGTATCGGTAAAAATCTTCACGTTCATCTGTACTCATACATTCATAGTTAAAATAATGTATTGAGTAGTGAGGAATGTGTAAGGGAAATATCCTTTTGAAACTTCAGTGGCTACGCCCATCACCTTGGGTAGCTTTGCTAATTTACAAGGTGTGAATAATAAAGTGTCTTTAAACTGTACATTACCTCTTATTTGCATCTGTATTAGTTTGTTGCCTCTTTTCAAGGGATCACCTGTAAATATTTCAGATGACTCGTGCTCAAGCAACTCCTTATAAAGGAACTGTGTGTCAAATTTTGCCCCGTTATGGGCGAGAATATACACGTCATTTTTTTTAACTTGCCCGCTAACTTGACAATATAGGACACAGAGAGTTTCACAGGGCTATCGTGGGCATTCGTTTTAAAAACGTTTGTCCGTTTTCCACATTTGTGACACTCATCACACTCGATCTTCATACACTCATCACAGATAGTCTGGCTCACAATTAAATGTGGAATAACCTCTTTGGTTTCAACGTTCGTGTATGTTTCTATATCGTAGTACAGTTATACAAGGGCGGTTTTTAGGCTTAGCATCTTTCATATAACATACATGCTTTACTCCATCCGCCTTATATTTCTCATGGGATGTAGAACAGTGAATTTTATCACATTTATGCGTGAATTTTCCCCAATTATCCATCATGTGAAGCACACCACATTCACACTCATTTTCCTGTACGTGCCAATTGATTTATGGAGCTCAAAACAGTTATTATTGAAAAATGTGGGTCTACACACATCACAATCCCTCTTCTCAGCTTCAACTACACGGCTTTCACATTTGGAGCTTTTACACTGCTCACATACCATGTGACAATCTTTATAATGTTTCACTATATCATCCGCAAACTCGATACACCCCTTACACAAATCATGATGTCCTCCATATTTTCGACTTTTATCATAACTCGCGTAAAGGCCCCTTATATTACGGATGGGGAGATACGTTGTCCCTGACAGTCCTAAAATAAATAGGGGTCTTGACCGATCTCTCACACAGCTTTTAAAAAAACATGCACAGTTCTACGACGATCATCCAGTTCAAATACAACTATACGAACATTCATTTCCTGTTCTAGCCTTCTCAGCTCTTCAGGATCCATATCACAGTCAAACTCAAGTTTACATTCTACATCTAGTTTACGGGCACGCTCCACTACCGTAGGCATCCAAATTTTTTGGGCCCGTGTATTTAGTACAGTAAACATACGAGCTAAGACTACTGCTATAAAGCCGCAACCACGATCGACGTTTACATGCCGTCTATAAACAGCCTGAGAATTGAAGTTAAGAGTATAAGGTGTGGCACTATGACCCGCAACACGCAATACACGGTCAATATTTACCGTGAAGTTGTCCATATTGAAGGCTATACTACTTTGAGAGGCCTGCACTATACGACCTAATATATACTCTATATTTTCAGCTGCCAAACGTCTGAACGGTATTACTACCCAAATATCATCTACATCTCCATCATCTGACCCGAATCCAAAGGACAGCCTCGTCCTGACTTCACGTTCGTCGCGGTTCTGAAGGGCAAACTCTACAATACGTTCAACTATGCGCCGTAGTCCGTGTTCAACAACATTGCTATACATGGATCTAGGATCAACCCTGACTATATACCGATTTCTAGTCAAGGCCGGGGTGGGGGTAGCGGTGCGCACCAACTCGAATGTTATGCCATCCTCAACAGAATGAGAAGCTGCTGTGGAGGATGTACCCGGAATTGAATAAGGGGGTATATTTGAGGAAGGTATTATTGTGGGAGTTGTGTCGTAAGACGTTGAGTTGGGGATCTAACAACCGGCGCAATCCTGGAGCGCTTTATACCCGACGTGGCGGGTTCTTCGTGTCTCCACTTTGAACTGGCGCGTGCTACAGGTATCGCTGTTGAGGATTCGTCAGCGGGGATGAATTCTGTAGTTGCACGGTCAGCGGGTTCGTATGTGATATCGATGATGGGGTGTTGTACCTCATCGTCATTCACGGTTCTGTGGGAGAAGAAAACAAAATATAAGGAGTAGCACTCAAAATTTGTAATATTTTGTAAATGACCCACTTAGGAGTGTGACGTGTTAGAAATGGATTCTGTAGAAAAATTCAGGTTCACGAGCCCATCCACATGTATTATATCTGGTCCTGCAGGATGTGGTGAAACTGTGCTTTTGCTTAAAATCATTAAAGAAAATGGAGAGATGTTCTCAAAACTTGTGCATAAAGTTATATGGTGCTATTCGACGTATCAGTCAGTGTTCAACGAGTACCAAGATGATATTTTGTTCCACAAAGGTGTATATGACGTTAATTCGTTAAAGGGAAATGAACATACAGTCATTGTAATTGACGATCTCATGTTGGAAATGGATAAAACGTTTGCCGAGACATTTACAGTATTCTCCCACAATCTTAACATAAGCGTGTTCTTCATCAATCATAATCTATTTTTCAAAAATAGATGCGCGATGTGTCGCTAAATACACAATATCTAGTCTTATTCGCGCAACGTAGAGATGTATCACAAATTGGGGTATTAGCCAATCAAATGTTCCCGAATCGGCGTAAGGAGTTTTTGGAGGTCTATAAAGAGGCCACAAACCAGCGTTGTGGATATTTGCTTTGTGACCTTCACCCGTGAAACACGTTTAGGGTGCTTCTAAGAACGAATATATTCCCAAGCGAGCCTGAAACGGTGTATATTCCAGAATGACAAATAGGCTAAAGAAATACCGTGAATTAATAAAAATCTATCAACGATTGTCCCGGGCACCGCAACAGATGTTTGTTAAAAATACAGACTCTGACTTTTTAAAATGCATCTGTGAAATCTGTCTTAATGTTATAAAATGTAATGTGCCAATGAAACCCTCTCAGAAGGACCGCTTACGTCGTTACAAGAACATAATACGAGCGCTCGCACATAAAAGTCAAACTGTGGGTAAGAAAAAGCGCATCAGTGTACAAAGAGGAGGATCATTCCTACCCATCTTATTTTCAGTTTTGGGTCCTTTACTGACTAGATTAATATAATGAAGAAGGTGGTTGTGATTCCGTACGAAGTATATGCTTCATTGCAAAGTTCAAAGACTCCAGACACGGCTCTAGAACCGCGTAAAAGTAAGTTTAAAAGAATGGAAAGCGAGTTGCTAGCCCTATTAAACAGTGAAAAGTCACCTGATGAGAAAAGAATCTTGTACCAAGAGGCTTTGCAGAAATTTCTTCATGAGTACGAGGATTATAAGAATCCGACAGAGCTCCCCGTGGTTATTAGGCACAGCGCGAGTAGTGCTGAGCATGGCGACACAGGACCTGGCCCCGACGTTAGAGATGACCAACCAAAGAGAAACGGAACACAACACATCGAACATGTGCTAAAAAAGCCTCCCACATACATTGAGGAATAAAGGTTAAGTCTTTATAATCTATTGAGTGAGGACCCCATCATACAGTGGACCGATACAGGCGAGGTCATTGTTGAAGGAACAAGGGTACAAGGATCCAATATCGTTGATATTGTTCATGATCTGGTGAGAAAGTGGGACAGACCCTCGCCAACAGGATGGAAGCATATTAAAGCAAGACTACAACAAATAAATGTCCCCAAAACATTGATAGGTAATCTGAATAGGTTAAAAGACTTGGATCAAGTCTCGCATGTGTCACAACTGAGTACGCCATCGCCCCCAGCAGCAGCGTCTCTGAAGAGGAGAAAGAAGAGAACAAAAACCAACCTTATCCACGTGTCTCTAAAATACGCAAATGGCTAACATATTAAGCAAACGCTATTATGACATTTCTAACCCCGCCTCCTATGGTGGCGTTAATAGACTGTACAGAGGTGTTTACGGTGTAAGGAAAAAAGATGTTGAGAGATTTTTGCGGGAACAGGATGCTTATACACTTCATAAACTGGTGAGAAAAAGGTTTAAAACGACCAAGACAACAGCTGCTTCGATTGACTCTATTTGCCAGGCGGATTTAACAGACATGCAAAGATATTCAGTGTATAACGATCGTTACCGCTACATCCTATTCATAATAGATGTATTCTCTAGATATCTGTGGCTAATTCCCCTGAAAAATAAATCGCCTAAAACAGTTGCTAAAGCGACCAAAACGTTGATGTTGAAAGAAAACAGGATTCCTGGCTATTTTTGTATGGATATGGGGAAAGAATTTATAGGATGCGCTTTTCAGAACATGCTGACAAAGTTAAATATCAGCTATTACACTACCAATTCTATACATAAGGCGTCTTTAGCTGAAAGAGTTCAACGTACCATAAAGGAACGCATGCACCGCTATTTTACACATAAAAACACATACAGCTTTCTAGATTGGGACAACACCTAACGAGGTTTTAGAAAGTGGTACGCACCCAGAGGTGAGAAGAAATGGAACACTACCACCACCACACTGCGCGTTTCAAAATCAATGATTATGTAAGGCTGTCACGTTCAGGAAATAAATTCGCGAAGGGATTTGAGCAAGGATGGACATGTGAGATTTTTAAAGTTAGGGCTGTGAGACCTAAAGGTGAGATAATGATGTATTACGTTAAAGATTTATTGGGGAAGAAATCGCAGGAGGCTTTTACCGCGAGGAGTTGCAGAAAGTGGCATTTAATTTAGGAAAAAATGTGTTTAAAATTGAGAAAATTATAGGAAGCAAAGGTTCAGGAAAGAGGAAAATGTATCTGGTGAAATGGCTAGGGTATCCAGAAAGCTTCGACATCTATATAAAAGCTGATGCAATAATGAAGCTTAAATAGTATGCAACATGGCTCCTAACCATTTCTACGTCACACTCTCGTCCTCCTCGTCCCTGTCTGTACACCTTAACACCACCCTCGCCAACTTTGACAGAACTCCACGGGCCCATTGAATTGGAGCGTGATTCGTATGAGGTGGGGTTATGTGAACTCCAGTTAGCCACCAAATTTTTAACTCTTGAAAATGAGCAAATCATATTTCTGATTAGAAGATTCGATGAGTGCGAAAAATTAGGCATAACCTTAGACAATACTATGCGTTCAGTCCTGTTCGGTGAGGAACGGTACTATAGCACAAATGTATCGCTAGGAATCGGGCATTATGATACAGCCATGGACATTGTGACGGGTTTAAACAAGTCTTGAAAGGTCGTACCTGACATACGATTTACTTTTTGAAGTCGTAAACATAGACACGTCTGCATGCACATTGAAGTTAAAGTCAACGCTTAGTAGAAATATTAAAGATAAAGAGGTGTTCACAATTGTGGCTGAGAGCCGATATAGCGCAGCTCTCCAAAGAGATACCTTTCACGAGGTACAGCATGATTTGTCCAGCTTAATGTATCAAATGAAGATGGAGAAATTGGGTGAAAGCTCTCCGCCCTCAGACATGTGCTATATTTACAGCAATATTGTAGAGCACCAATTTGTTGGGGACACCCAAGCGCGTCTGCTGCGCACTGCACATATCCCCAACAATAGAGGGAAAAGTTTAAGCATTACATATGACAAGCCCCATTATGTGAATGTTGCGACTAATCTATTAACCATCTCGATATATATAAGAACTATTGAGGGAAAAAATTTCCCATTCGGTGATGGGAGCTTAACAGTGAAACTACACTTTCGTCGTTTATAATGACTCAAAGACCATTCACAGTCTACCGAGGGTTGAGGTACCAGCGTGGGAGTGGGCTTGGATCCATTTTTTCATCCATACTACGCGTGGTGGCGGAAAGAAGAGATCTGCCAGGAAGAAGGGGTTACCATCACGTTGCGCTAAACGTAAAAGGAAATAAAAAAGAAGTGCTCTAAGCGTATGAAACCTATGGCTGATCATTATTTTAACTGATATAAGCTGAGGACACTACTCTCACGAATCACAGGTTAACTAATACTTGTCGAGGGAGGTGGCACTATTTCTGACTCGTCATGGCGCGTTTCATCCAGCCGTGTTCACAATGCTGTAAATCGGAACTGTCCCTGTTTGATATGCCCCCCACTCAGGTCTATTGAGCATAGCGACTTTATTACAATTAACCCATTAAACAATTAGTTCACCCAGTGCCCCTATAGAATTAGTGATACCCAGCTCAGGCCCTTACTTTTGTGACCCGAGCTGCATGCACATGTACGCTAAACTGCGTATATCCCATTCTGATGGAACGGACTGCGATGATAGTTACTCTCCCTACCGTGAAACCAACTTGTTACACTCCATATTCAGCCAGTGTGAAGTGTATTTAAACGAGGTTAACATCTCGGCAGGAACGGGGCACTACCACCTACGAGCCTATGTAGAAAATGTCCTCAACTTTTCAAAAGAAACGGACACCTTTTTAACCGCCGAGGGGTATTACCACACTAAAGATGAAGATGGAATAAAGGATAAATTTAAAAATTCTAAAAAAAAAAAATATGAATGTTTTGGACGCCTGCATACAGACTTCACATTCCAGAAGTTGCTTATGAACGGGGTAAATATGAAGTTGAAGCTTACCCGCACGATTCCTGAGATCTGCATAAATCTGGGGTCTGATCAAGAAGGCGCGAAACCCGTTGTGATCCACATCATGGAGACGTATTTGCGTATACGCCGAGTGAAATTAAGTCCCCCGAAACAAATAGAAACTGAGACTTAATACACGTCACAGTAAAATACCCAATTAACAGGGTACAGATCAAACTATACACGGTCCCCGCCGGGTTGGCCTCGAAGCAGCTAGAAAACGTGGCCCTTGGAGTCCTACCTAAAAGGATATTAATTGGAATGCAGGACCACGCCTCGAAGAATGGAAAATATAAAAAGAGTCCCTTTAAATTCGAGAATTTCGGCTTTAAAAATATTACTCTATACGTAAATGGCATCGCTTTGGGAGGGACCATGATTACGGACTACTCATCAGATGCTGTGTTCCAGCTCTGCGCGAGAGCATATAGTAATCTGGCTCATAATACAGGCGCCTGTGATGATCTTGGTTTTGGTGTAACGCAGAAAGAATTTGTCAAAGAATTTAATATTTATTCATTTGATATTACACGTCTGACTTGTCTGCTGGCGCAAATACGCATTTAATTCCACAGCAGAGTGGGAATATCTCAGTCAGGTTGGAATTTGCCAAGCCTATAGACGCGCCTATAAGTGTACTCGTGTACTTCGAATCACAGGCACTAATAGAAGTTGATCGTTTCAGGAACGTGGTCAGACTTTTAAAATGGACGCGAATACACTCCAAAGAGTAATGAAAAGTGACCGTTTCACACGCTCAAAATTTATCGGTGTTTGCGAAGAATGAAATATTGAAGCTGCCAAGTATGAGAAACTGGTACAGGATTATCGTTAACACCGAAATTGTGGCGGGTGAGGGGATTCATTGGTTTGCAATCTATTTTAGAAATAGGGAAAGAATGTACTATTTTGATTCACTCGGATTTCAGCCCTGGAATGATTCGGTAATTGTAAAGTTTATCGCGCAATTACATGTGCCTGAGATTGTTTGGAACCCATATCGTTTTCAAGGATATTATACTGAAACGTGCGGGTTGTATTGCATTTCATCTCATGCACATGTCACGTGGGAAGGGATTTATACATTTTTTAAAATTATTCGATTTGTGCAACAGAGATAAAAGTGTATGCAGACAGATAAAAAAAAGGTTCCCATATGTTAGCACCCGCTGTAATGTGTAAAGGTGTATATCTATATTGTGTAAAGTTGTATATATTTGTAACTGTAAAATGTAGCGATTAACTTATTTAACGGACACTGGCTCGGCTTTGTAAATGTTTTCTGCCATTTAATAAATGAAAATAGTGTTTTGTTCTTAACCTCCAAAATACTTACATTAGTTCCTCGATAATCTGACACTCGCTTGATCGGATGTGAGCCAATACCTCGACTTCTGTATTCAGGTCACGGGGTTGGCTGTGCGGAGAAGCATCCATATCATTTAATCCCCCTTCATCAAAACTAGCTATAACACGGCCGAGTTCCGCATCGGTCATATAAGGTTAAGTAAAATTAAAGAGCTACAACAAGAGAAATGCCACGAATTTAAATGCAGATAATTCTTAAAAGTTTTGGTAATTTAAAAATCCTACTGCGGTGCTGAATTATCGAGAAAAATTTTATTAAATCTCTACCATATATATATTCGGAAATAATCACGATGGAAAGACAATAATTAAAAACATGATGGGGTAAATTTTATGTTAGAGTAACAAGAAATTGTAACCATAAGTAGATATCCTGAGTTTTCAAAAGTAAGATTAGCTGGGTGTGCTATGCTCCATCTGCCTGCAACGGGTCTCGAACCCGCAGCCAAATCTTAATAGTTTTTAATATTTCTATCGTGTTTTTAATATTTCTAAAATCGTACCTGTACAAGATATGTACAAATAAAACCACCATATATATATACAGGGTGGGCGGAAAGTAGCTCCCTATTTTGGATTGGTAAAAAAATACGTATATTATCCATTTATTTCAGAAGAAATAATATGAAAAGGTAGGCATACATGGTAGGTTTTCTCTGAAATTCAATGTGGGCTCCAACTCTTTCCACCAGCTTCTGGAGCCGCCCAGGAATGGCGTCCACTGACTTTAGCAGGAAACTCCGGCGGGATGGAGGACATGACTTCCCGAATTCGGTCCTCCAGTTCTTCCAATGTCCTCGGTTTGGTGCGGTAGATTCTTCCTTTACCCACCCCCAAAGAAAGAAGTCGCACGGTGTCAAGTCGGGGCTCCTGGCTGGCCATTGATGTCGACCACGACGACCCATCGAACGCCCAGGGAAGTGGGCATCCAGCCACTCACGGACAACAAGAGCGAAGTGCGGAGGGGCGCCATCTTGCATAAATATCAGATCGTCGATGTTCTCCCATGTACTGACAACCGGCCAGACCTCGTTTCGCAACATAGCAAGGTACCGCTCAGCATTTATGGTGTTGCGCAGAAGGAACGGGCCCACAACCTGATCTGAGGTCATACCACACCACACCATTACACTGAACCGATTCTGCCGTTTTTCAGCGGTAACCGTGCGACTTCTTTCTTTGGGGGTGGGTAAAGGAAGAAGTCTACCGCACCAAACCGAGGACATTGGAAGAACTGGAGGACCGAATTCGGGAAGTCATGTCCTCCATCCAGCCGGGAGTTCCTGCTAAAGTCAGTGGACGCCATTCCTGGCGCTCCAGAAGCTGGTTGTGAAAAGAGTTTGGAGCCCACATTGATTTAGAAGAAACCTACCATGTATGCCTACCTTTTCATATTATTTCTTCTGAAATAAAATGGATAATATATGTATTTTTTTTACCAATCCAAAATAGGGAGCTACTTTCCGCCCACCTGTATATATATATATTAATAGATATTATATATATATATATATACCCGAAATAACCCGAAGGAAACAGAATTAAAAATATTTTTGAAAACGAGTTTATTGCGCTAGGCTATATTGTTATAAACGAGAAAGAATCCTGGGGTTAATTTTTCTTTATAGGAAAACAGAGAATAAAGCTGTTAGACACTTATAAGTTACTTACATTTCAACAGCATCTTCATTGAACGGATCCGGTATTTCGTCACAATTTTCCGTAACACACTGGGTAGATAAAAGTTCATCCCGATCTATAGCGCTGAAAATTAGTCGCGTTGCTTGAGCGTAAAAATTTTTATCTTCAATCAATTCCGGAGAATTGTACAACGATGACTGACTCATAGTGTATAAAGCACTAAGCTAAAAACATACGAACTGAGGCTGAGATGAAATTCTCCCTTCATAAGGGAGCTTGTGACCAACCCACAAAACACAATCGTTAGCTTCCTATTGGCTAGCGGTGAATTTTGGGCGGTGTTTAACGCGTAGGCCTGCATAGCGGCCAAACAGAGGTCCTGGGATCCGCCACAGGGCTGCGGTTGGTTGCCCCTTGAAATCTGGGGCGTGTCAGATGTCACCATTCGTGGAGACGAGAAACGCTTTGTTTTTCGATCTTGTATTCGAGAGAGAGAGAGAGAGAGAGAGAGAGAGAGAGAGAGAGAGAGAGAGAGAGAGAGTAGAGAGAGAGAGGTTGGAATGTCAAACGTTCAATGGCAGTAGCAGTTTGCCTGTACATTCTCGTTTGTTGGGGAAAGGAAAGGATTTCGTGATATTAGGTACAATTCGCGTATGCTTGAGAGAAACGCAAACTATGGTTTATGGTACCTTCAAACATAGAAGTGAAAGATATTTGAGCGATTGAATAGATAAATTTAAAAAACAAAGATGTACTGCCTCATTAAACATGCTCTCGAGCGAACTGAATTGACCCGCATCTGTGTAGCATAATTTAAAATGTGTACCTTATCTCGAATCTTGGAAATCGGAGAACAGCCAATAAAGATATATATATATATATATATATATATATCTATATATATATATATATATACAGTGTGTCCGTAAAGTCATGGTGGGATTTTAAATCTATATTATTGCAACTAAACATGAGATGAAAAAAAGGCAATTGAAGAACTCTAAAAAAGATAACTTTATTTAACGTAGTTCCGATATGGGCTCCTCCTGGTCCCTGCAGACATCTAGGCGGTGATTCAATTCCAGCCACACACGGCCCAAGAACATCAGGAGTGACGGATGCGATAGCTTCCGTGATTCGCTCGTGCAGTGATAAATATCCCTAATGGGTACACTGTACACGCTTTGCTTGACGTAACCCCACAAATAAAAGTCCAAAGGGTGTCAGGTCCGGAGAAGCGTGGAGCCATGGCTTCCATCCTCCTCTTCCTATCCATCTCTGTGGAAATTTTCATTAAGGAATTCTCGAACACGTTGGCATAGTGCGGAGGAGCACCATCTTGCTGAAAGATGACATTATTGTCAATAAATTGGGGTACTGCAAAATGTTCCACATAGCGATGGTAGTTGTGTGACGTCACAGTGGGTTCCGCGAAGAAAAATGGCCAATCACTCGATCTCGTGCTAGAGCACACCACACATTAACTTTCGGGCTATTACGCTCATGTTTCAACATAGGCATGTGTGGACACAGCTAGACTAACTACGAGATAAAGGTTAAGCTTAGCCTAGACTAACTACAAGATACAACTTTGAGTTGTTCTTAAATTTGGCATTGTTTCATCTCATTATCATGTTTCGTTACAATAATATAGTTAAAATCCCACCATGACTTTACGGACACACTGTGTATATATATATATAATATATTATATTATATATATATATATATATATATATATATATATATATATATATATGTGAAAAGTTCAGAATGGAAGGC
Source organism: Bathynomus jamesi (assembly GCA_023014485.1). Classification (NCBI taxonomy): domain Eukaryota; kingdom Metazoa; phylum Arthropoda; class Malacostraca; order Isopoda; family Cirolanidae; genus Bathynomus; species Bathynomus jamesi. The sequence continues at coordinate 1,902,851 of JAJOZX010000050.1, forward strand.
TGTTTATAACCGTAATTAAATTTTTTTTTTGTTGTAGAAAGACATGAAAAGCTATGGTCAGAAGACATAATTGGGGTAATTCGCGTATGCTTGAGATATACACTAAACAATGATTCAATTGCTGATGAAGTTTTAATCTTTATGATCTCGAAATAAACTCCTGCGGAAAGAAGTTTATTTACTGGATTTTTAATTCGAAATTTTCTATCGCTTCCGCAAAACTCCGCAATTTTCAGAAGGATGTTTAATATATATATATATATATATTATATATATATATATATATATATTATTTTCCATAAATATTTGTCTTTCTATTGATCAGTTAATTACATCGTTTAATTAGATGTTTAGGAAGGCGATTGTTTATAGCGCTTTCACCTTTTTCCTTCCTTTACCATATTCCCTTTCTAATTAGCCATTTGTGTTGCACATTTTAATGCAACGTGCACCATTTGTCCTGTTTTAATTGTTACATATGAGAAAGACCGTATTAGACTTCGGAGAGTGAGATAACACCAGTACACATTTGAAAACTTATCGATCGATTTTTACAAACTAGTTGGTGATGCTATATAATTTGAGTGCGCTGATCTCAAAAATAGTTAGTTTTTCCCTATCACGTATGGTTTTCTTACTACAGGGTGTCATAAATCCCCCATTTATCCCCAAATGTGAACCATCTTATCGAGACCAACATTGGATTGCACATGCTAAACCATAAATTTTGTTGTTATAGACTACAGTAACGCTTACATAATAATGTAGGGTAAATATATATAACAACCAGTCCCGTTCCCAGCAAAATACTCTCTCCCCTCCCATCAATGGGTGGTTAACATTTGGGGACAGATGAGGTATTACAACACCCCTTGTAGCACGAAATCTTTAGGTGATAGAGTAAAACCTAATTAAAGCAGAATTAAATAGCTCCTAGCTCTTGGACAAGCATATTGCTTGTTTATGAAAGAATAAAAAAATAAAGAAACAAAATATATTTACCTTCTTTACTTGCAAACATTTCAGGACTTATTCCAAAGACTTAAGACTACGAAGGTAGATCTGACTAATGACGACTAAACCGGTGCTTCTTTGATTTTTTCTTATGCTGTGCGTTAGGCTGATCTCGTTGCAGACACCAGCAGTAATCCGCCATCATATTTCTATGCCATCTTCCTTGATATCTTCTTTCCATGGTTTTGATGTCCTGGTGAAATCGTTCCCCTTGCTCCTCACTGACATCTCCGAGATTTTCGGGAAAACGGTCAAGATGCCAAAATAAGAAGTGAACTTTCAGGCTCATGTTGCAGCATAAGGCACAAAACCTTTTAAGCATATTTTCCACCAGTCTCATAATTTTGGCTTTTGTAGTTTCCCAAGAAGTTTTCAACATCTTTGAAACCAAGGGATGCTTCTTTTTCTTTATTGGTCGTGTTCAGGAAATGATCGTCTGTCAATAACTTTCTAATCTGAGGACCTATAAAAACACCTTCCTTTATTTTCTCGTAGCTAATCTTTGGATATTTTGAACAAATGTACTTGAAACACACACCTCTATTCAATGCTTTGACATACTGCTTTATCAAGCCTAACTTAATGTGCAAGGGTGGTGGGAGGATTTTATTTGGTTCAACTAGATGTTCATGTAAAATGTTCTTTGATCCTGGGGTAAGATTCTCTCTAGGAGGCCAAGTTTTCCTCTTCCAGTGCTGGTCACGTGCTCGACTATCCCATTCGCAGATGAAACATGGCATTTTAGTGTATCCTGATTGCTGCCCAAGTAACATGCAAAGGACTTTGAGATCCCCACACAATATCCATCTGTGATTTTGATACTGAATTTTTTCCAGAAGCAGTTTCATGTTATCATAGGTCTCTTTTAAATGAGTAGAATGGGCCACTGGGATTGATGCATATTTGTTACCGTTGTGCAGTAACACTCCTTTTAGACTGGTTTTAGAGGAATCTATAAACAACCTCCAGTCACTGGTTTGGTATTCGATGCCTAGCTTGCACACTAATCCTGTGATGTCCTTGCAAACTACCAAGGGACCATCTTCTTCGAAAAAAGGCACGAAGTCTTTCTCACAATTTCTGTACCAAGCGAAGTATGTGTCGGATGCCAATAAATTGTTCTTCTGCAATCTAGACCCCAAAAGTTCTGCAGAATCCTTAGGCAGATTCAAATCCCTGACTAAGTCATTTAGTTCGGCTTGGGTTAATGGTTTAGGAGGATCTCCGTCAGCTGTTGGCTGTTCATAAACATCATCATTGTCTGGATTTGGAGCTGAATCAGAATCTGAATTGTAGTGATCCACTCTGGGTGGGCGGGGAATAGGAACTTCTGGACCATGGGGTACCGGCCTTATTGCAGATGGAATACTTGGGTATTGAAGGCTCTCTTTATTCTTTGCATTATAACCTTTAACATTGCAAGAACAGAAGTAGCAGTCGTCGGTATGGTTTCTAGGCTCGCGCCATACCATAGGGATCCCAAATGGCAAACTTTTCTTTTTACCTTTGCTCCAATTCCTTAGTGCCGCAACACACGTAAGACAAACCTTGTGTGGAGCCCAACTTTTGTCTTGATCTCCTAATTTAATTCCAAAATAAGCATGATAAGCTCTCTTAATGAAGGTCGTTACATTTGTCCTTTGTTTTACAACAACATACCGACCACAAATATAACAAAATATGTCTGGACTATGGGTACATCCTCTAGAAGCCATTACTAAAATTTTAAAGACGTAATGTTAGAATTATCTATCTGAAAAATATGAAAAAACGAAATTAATTAAAGATAAAAAAGGTAAAAAATTACAAAACGCCCCAAAATTGTTTTGCTAATAACTTCAAAACTGTGCGTGATAGAAAAAAACTTGTAGCATTTTTTAATTCAGCGCAGCGAACTGCTTCAGAATCACAACTCAAAATAAAGAAATCGATTTTCATGCAGACCGGTGTAATTAATGCAGTTTGACAAAGATGCTTACACGAATTTTTAGATGAACTTTTTTCCGGAATTGAACATATATAGGTACGCCTTTGCTTTCCGTTCGAATTGTTCATTCTGGCGAATTTTTACACTCCACCTTAGACTTACTTTTAAGCGGGTGTGTATATATATATAACTATATATATATGAGAAAGATAAACATGATCGTGTTGCAATAAAGGGATCCTGCTCCTACGAACCGTGGATGTTTACAGTCCACCTTAGACCTACGGTTTAACACGGATCAGTAGGGCACCCTGGCTAGCAACCGCGGAAGGACGCGCCGGGTCTCGAACCGCCTACACTCCACCTTAGACTTACAGTTTGACGCGGTCGCCCGACGCATATAAACGTAATGGGCGTATAGACGGGTGTGTACGTGCCGTGTACACTGTGCCAACTGGCTGATTAGGGGCCCTATAAGACAACGGCCGCTCGGCTGGTCTTAATATGCGCTTGGCTCCTGTCAAGCGAACACCTCTCCTCTCTTAGGTTAGGTATACCCCTTTGGGGGGTGAGGCCGTCCCAACTTATCCCCCAAAGAGGTCTCCCCCAGCGGGGTTCATTGCAACTTGGGGGATAACTCTGCCTCCAAGTTGCATAACAACTTGTTGCTCATTCACCCCACCCCCATTTAGGGGATGCTTTGCAACAAAGGGGGAAGGGGGTTGACACTATGGGGCGCCTTGCAAAAAAGGGGGTGGCACTCTTGCAACTGCATTGCACTACCATTTTGCCGTCATACTACTCACTCTCCTATCCTACGAAGGTCCGCACGCAGTTGCTCGATCGCTTCGGTCGTTCCAACATTGGTTCCAACCTTGGTGTCATCAGCGAATTTGGCGATCCGACTGACGATGCCACCGCCGATATCATTTATGTAAATGATAAACAACAGTGGCTCGAAAACGGAACTCTGAGGAACCCTGCTAGTGACTGAGGCCCAACCCAAGCTAGCTCATTTAATTACAACCCTCTGCCGCCTATTCTTCAACCAGTTTTCAATCCACCTACCTACTTCCCCATCGATACCCAGCGCACGGACTTTGGCCATTAGCCGGCAGTGAGCTACCTTATCAAAGGCTTTCTGAAAGTCGAGATAGTGTATCAATCGCCCTACTCTTATCGTACTCACTTCACATGACATCGGAAAACTCGAGCAGGTTGGTGAGACACGACCTATGCCGTCTAAACCCATGTTGGGAGTCCCCAAGCAGCTTGTAGACCTCGAAATGGTCAACGATCCTATCCGCTATTATCCCCTCTAATATATAATTTACCTACAACATTAATGAGACGAATGGTACGATTGTTCTCTGGACTTTCGTGATCCCCTTTCTTAAAGATAGGGGTCACGTTGGCTTCCCTCCAGTCACCAGGTATCAGGCCAGTCTCCAACGATTTGTTGAAGACTGTAGCCAGGTGGGGAGCCACCTGGTTGCGCACTTCCCGCAAGACTCTGAGGAGGAACTGGCCTGGCTCAGGAGCTTAAACGCGCTCAGTTTGTTTATTCTATCGGCAACATCTGTCGCGGTACACCTAACTATCCAGGCGAGCACCGTCGTGCCTGACGCTTGGCTCGGGGATGATGCGGGTGTCCTCCCTGGTGAACATTCCCGCAAAGTACTCGTTCAGCACATTAGCAATGTCCGCGTCGGAGGTCCGCAGCGCGCCGCTGGGGTCGTTTAACGGGCCTATCATGCTTCTAATGGGTTTTCTACTGTTAACATAACTAAAGAATTCCTTAGATTCGCCTTGTAGAGGCTTGCCACTCGGAGTTCTTCGTTACGTTTGGCTAGTCTAACCTTCGCCTCGACTTCCCTGCACAGGCGGACAAACGCCTCAGTGTTCCTGTGGGAACGATTGTCCTTTGCCCTCCTATACGCAGCTTTCCTATTTCGGATAGCCGAAGCGATGTTCCGACTGAACCACATACGCTGCGTTGAAGCAGGGGTGACTGGTTTTGAGGGTATAGCAGCAGACTGCAGCACCACAGCACCATAAACTGGTTCCGGAATGCACTCCAACCTCCCTCAACATCGCCGCTGACTTCTAACCCCATCTCACCTACGCTATCCCGGAGGCCAACAAAGTCCGCCCCCCGTAGATCGAGCTTACTCTTTCTCGAGTTACTACGCTTCACCCGAGGGACGCAAACAGAACCTAATCAGACCGTGATCACTCCCGCCCAACGATTCGTTAACGGTGAGGCTAGTGATGAGGTTGTTTTTGGTCGTGAATACTAAGTCTAGAACGCTTTCGCGTCGTGTAAGCCCATTGACCCACTGAGTCAGGAAGTTCTCATCAGCAGTCAACTAGCCTCCTCCCTTCGGCATCAGCAGTCCTGTCTTCCCAGTTTATGCCGTGACAGTTGAAGTCTCCTGAGACTACACACACCCTGTCTCCTAGCAGGCTACGGAGTTCGGTGGACAGGGCTGTATCCTCCTCGAGGAGGAGATGCGGAGGTCTGTACACCAAGATTAACTTATAGTTCGTCCCTCTCACGTTCAGATCGACGCCAAGCAGCTCAACCGGACTCAACGTGTCCCTGACGTATATTACTACCCCTGTCCCCTCCACACGGGTGCGGTCCTTGTGAAACATTCTATACCTGGGAATTTCGAACTCCCGAACGTAGTCCCTACGATCAGTATGAATCCAGGACTCGGTGATAGCAACGATATCCTGGTATTTTGATGCTAAGAGCACCTGTAGCTCGCAAAACTTATTCCTAATCGACCTAGCATTGAAAAGTATTGCACGGAGGGAAGAACCCCTCACCAACGAGGGGGCAACTTCCGCAGGAGTCCGAGCCCCCTTCAAAGGGGAAGGAGGGTCACCCACCTGTACATGGACGCACCCTTCAGCTGAAGGGTATGTCTGCCATCGGCTCAAGATCATCTCCCACCGGTGGGGGCCCCGTCATCAATCCCCGGGCTTGACCTCACCATACGTTATAGGTGCCGGTCGAGCAACATGCATAGCACACCTTTACCCTTGTCATTGAGGTGGACACCATCTCTCTGATAAAGGTTCCACCTACCCGAAAACGCGTTGAAGGGAACAACAAACCTCACGCCCAGTGAAACGCACAAGTCTTCCACCCTCTCGTTGATGCCAATGACCTTACTGAGCACGTGGTCACTGGCATTCATCCGCGGTAAAATACCCATCACAATTCCCCTGTCTGTTTAAACTTTAGATCATCCGCAAGAGACGTGATCTCAGTTATGATCCCTTCTTTGGAACCTCACTACTGCCTTTGAGGAGCAGATAGTTGCCACCAGCATGGACAACGCTCGCAGTCCTCCGGCTAGCCACGCGCAGCTTCTCTAACTCCTTCCTTAAGTGCGCCGTTTCTCGCCTGAGTAAGCACCTTACCTCACTCCTGTCCGGGTTTGCAGAAACAAAGTACTTCTCCTGCCCCCTGATCTGTGAGTCCCCAATCAAAACGATGTCTTCCTCTTCCGCACACAGGAGACTAAAGCGGTTGGAGGTCCCGACAGCGGCAACCGGGGTCTCAGACTTCAGCTTCGCAGCCTTCTTGCCCGAAACCTTTCGATACCCGTCGCCACCCTTAGACCCAGCCAGACTTACAGCACCCGATTCGCCCCAACCGGCAGCTACATCCTTCGACTTCTTTGGGCCATCAGTAGGCCCCTTCCCACCCTTTTTCTTTGTACAGATTGAGATACGATTTCGATTGAAGTTCAGATTAATTATTCAATTCATACATGCGCAAAGAACAATACAACACAACTTTGACGAAGCCCACACGTTCGTAAACAAATGCGCCTTAATACAAATTGCCAATTAAAAATGGCCATAAATTGTTTTTTTGCTTACAGAGACGAAACGCAAATGATGATGATGATGATAATAATAATGATGATAATTCATAAGCAAGCTGACTGAATTAATCAGGGAACGGATTATATAATTATTATTAGAGAGTGAGTGCATGAAATTAATCAAATTAAGTCGCAAATCGAATAACACGTTTGATTCAAGAGCATCTCGTTCGATATATCGTAAGGGCGAAATAATGAAGGCAAGGCGCTCAAATTACCGTTATTGGATAAAGAATAAAAATAAATGTTACTGGCTATACTGCAGCCAAATAATAAGGATTATCGAAGCTTAAACAAGATTAATGATATAAGAAGTACAGTATATTACTAACATTTGTTTGTTTAATTATTATTATTATTATTATAAAATATGCATAAAATTTACTTGCAAATAATACTTCTTTACTATGTATAGGAAAGCAGTAACCGTCCCATTTTTTGTTACATCCAGTAGCGTTACATGAACAAATTCGAATTTCATAACGTTGAAGTTCGACCTTCTGTAAGTACACTATATGGATTTTAGCATTTCAAATATACAATTCAGATTTTCATTGGAAATGATTGACCTGACCTAACCAAGCATACTGTAACCTAACAGAACCCGAGGTAACATAGCCTGACCTAATTTAAATTAACATTTTAGTATCGACATTGTTTGACTGTTTCGCTACCCGATCCAGTACGTACGTTCCCTGTATTGTATAAATAGAACCAATGAATAAGTAAATAAATTATTATTATTAAATACTATTAATTTAAGAAAGAGGGTGAAAAGTTTCCTATCAGCAAACCTGAATGATTAATTTTACTGTACGTGATAATACCTATAGTATATTAATAATCCTTTGTGTTGTATCGGTATCATATCTTCAGTAATGACTTTGTATTTGTTCCATATCTACAATAATAATAATAATCATAAATAATTAATAATACAGTAATAACTTAAGATTAATATATAATGTATTTCTACTATTATCAGTTCGTTTGTGTATTGATCATAATCTGAACGTGACTTACGTATCATGTATTAAAGGTTAAATTATATAAAACAAATAGTCCAATTGGCACTATTATTTGTATTTATTGTAACATAACAGAATTGTAATATTATATTTATTTTATAAATAAATTTATAAGTGTGTAAATAAATAAATAATGACTTAGTGACTTAAATTATAAATTCATCGTCTAATTTTCAACTATTACTTCATTTATGCATTTGAAATTGATTAATAATTCTTATTCATGATTTATATATTATAAATAATAAATATACGTTTTATCTTTAATTAAGAGCCCAGTAAAGCCTACAGTTTTAGAGCCAAATTAAACAAACTAAATAGTCCAATTTTACAATTATTTTACGTTAAAATTACCGCAACAATAAAAAATTATAAAATTGAACTTTTTTTTATATAAATAAAGTTATTCATTCATTCAACAACGGAACAAGACAATTTTTACTGTATTAAAGCAACCATTTTATTATTCTTACAGTTCTTATACTTTAATCTAAAATGAAGACAAAGGAAAATTTTTACGGCTATTTCTTCGATAGTAAAAAAAAATATTTGAGTAATTTTACACGTGCGTCAACACAAAACTAAATAACTGCGATTAAGATAATCCAATTACTATCCATTCGCAAATATTACACCATTTAAAAATAACATCAGACAAAGATTTTAAAATTTTTTGAACGTCGTAATTTGTCTCCGGGGAATTGTGTATACCTAAACCTAAACTTCGGAAGAGAGAGAGAGAGAGAGAGAGTGAGTTACAAGGAGTTACAAGGAAAAGAAGTACCTCAAAAGGCCTTGCGGCCCATACCGAGGAGGTACCAATGGCAACGGGTGCCACGGAAAATTTTCTAAACACTCAAATAGTGTGCAAAATTTGGTCTAACCTTTTCTTGAACTGATCCACAGAGGAACTGTTCACAACTTCCGAAGGTAACCTGTTCCATGTGTCACAGATCTTATACGTAAAGTAATTCCCACACACACTAGTCCTAAACCGTTTCAAATCCAACTTCCAACCATTGTTGCGAGTTGGGTTATCATTTAAACTAAACATACTTCTAAAATCGACATCGTTGAACCCGCGTAAGAGCTTGAAAACCTCGATCAGTTGACCGCGCAGCCTCCGAGTTTCAAGCGAAAACAAGTTCAGGGCGCGTAACCGTCGATTGTAGCCCATATGCCTAACGGAAGGGATTAACTTTGTGGCCCTCGCCTGCACTCGCTCCAGCCTCTCAATATCTTTCCTGAGGGTGGGCGACCAGAACTGCACAGCATACTCCAGGTGCGGCCGAACAAGGGAATTGTACAGTGAGAGCACAATCTCCTTGTTCCGAAACTGAAATTGCCTCCTGATATAACCCAATAGTTTCTGGGCTTTCTTTTCCACCTCTACACACTGTTTCGTAAACTTAAGGTCGCTGCTAATTAGCACACCCAAGTCCTTTTCTAAATCAGTCACCTCGATATTACTACCCAACATCGAGTAGTCCGACTTGGGATTGGCGTAGCCAATGTGCATCACTTTGCATTTACCCAAGTTAAACGGCATTTGCCATTTTTCGGACCACTCTCCTATCCTACCTAGGTCCGCATGCAGTTCCTCGATCGCTTCGGGCGTCCCAACATTGGCCCCAAGCTTGGTGTCATCAGCGAATTTGGCGATCCGACTGACGATGCCACCGTCGATATCATTTATGTAAATGATAAACAACAGTGGCCCCAAAACGGAACCCTGAGGAACCCCACTAGTGACCGAGGCCCAACCCGATCTAGCCCCTTTAATTACCACTCTCTGCCGCCTATTCATCAGCCAGTTTTCAATCCACCTACCTATTTCCCCACCGATACCCAGCGCGCGCACTTTCGCCGTTAGCCGGCGGTGAGGTACCTTATCAAAGGCTTTCTGAAAGTCGAGATAAAGTATATCAATAGCCCTACTCTTATCGTACTCACTCAACATGACGTGGAAAAACTCGAGCAAGTTGGTGAGACACGACCTATGCCGTCTAAACCCATGTTGGGAGTCCCCAAGCAGCTTGTAGGAATCCAAATGGTCAACGATCCTATCCGCTATTATCCCCTCTAATAATTTACCTACAACTGAAGTGAGACTAATGGGACGATAGTTCCCTGGACTTTCGTGATCCCCTTTCTTAAAGATAGGGGTCACGTTGGCTTCCCTCCAGTCACCAGGCACCTGGCCCGTCTCCAACGATTTGTTGAAGACTGTAGCTAGGTGGGGAGCCACCTGGTCGCGCACCTCCCGCAACACTCTGGGGAGAAACTGGTCTGGCCCAGGAGCCTTAAACGCGCTCAGTTTGTCTATTCTATCGGCAACGACTGTCGCGGTACATCGAACATTATCCAGGCCAGCACCTTCGTGCCTCACACCTGGCTCGGGGATGATGCGGGTGTCCTCCCTGGTGAACACTCCCGCAAAGTACTCATTGAGCACATTGGCGATGTCCGCGTCCGAGGTCCGCTTCTAATGGGCTTTCTACTATTAACACAACTGAAGAACTCCTTAGGGTTCCCCTTGCAGAGGCTTGCCACCCGTAGTTCTTCGTTACGTTTCGCTAGCCTAACCTTCGCCTTCACTTCCCTACACAGGCGGACATACGCTAAAGTGTTCTCATGGGAACGATTGGCCTTCGCCCTCCTATACGCTACTTTCCTATTTCGGATAGCCGAAGCGATGTCACGATTGAACCACTTAGGCTGCGTTGAAGCAGGGGTGACCGGTTTTGAGGGTATGGCAGCAGACTGCAGCACCATAAACTCGTCCCGGAATGCACTCCACACTCCCTCAACATCGCCGCCAACCTCTAACCCCATCTCTCCTACGCTATCCCTGAGGCTAACAAAGTTCGCCCGCCGGAGATCGAGCTTACTGCCTCTCGAGTTACTACGCTTCACCCGAGGGACGCACACACGGAACCTAATAAGACCGTGATCACTCCCGCCCAATGATTCGTCAACGGTGAGGCCAGTGACGAGGTTGTCTTCGGTCGTGAATACTAAGTCTAGAACGCTTTCGCCTCGTATATGCTCGTTGACCCACTGAGTGAGGAAGTTCTCATCAGCAAAGTCAACTAGCCTCCTCCCTTCAGCATCGGCAGTCCTGTTTTCCCACTTTATGCCGCGACAGTTGAAGTCTCCTAAAACTACACACACCCTATCCCCTAGCAGGCTACTGAGTTCGGTGTACAGGGCTGTATCCTCCACGAGGAGGAGATGCGGAGGTCTGTACACCAAGATTAACCTATAGTTCGTCCCTCCCACGTTCAGATCGACGCCAAGCAGCTCCCGTTCCGACCGGAACTGGCAGTCAACCGGACTCAACGTATCTCTGACGTATATTAGTACCCCACCCCCCTCCCCACGGGTGCGGTCTTTGCGAAACATTCTATACCCGGGAATTTCGAACTCCCCAACGTAGTCCCTACGATCAGTATGAATCCAGGACTCGGTGATAGCAACGATATCCTGGTATTCTGATGCTAAGAGCGCCCGTAGCTCGCGAAACTTGTTCCTAATTGACCTAGCATTAAAAAGCATTGCACGGAGGGAGCGGAGCCTTCCCTATTCTGACCGCCCCCTAGCACGACCCGTTTCCCGAACAGCCAGGGCTGTCGGGAGTCGAAGAGCCCCTCACAAATACATGTGAAAAAACAGCTTGGAATGCTTTTAAAGCAGTGACCCAGAATTTCTTAGGCAACAAAACACCGCGTAACTATATAGAATTGACTGATGAACTTCTCCAAGCTTACAGATCATTGGGATGTAATACGAGTTCAAAAATTCGTTTTTTGCATTCGCACTTGGATTTTTTCCCAACAAAGCAAGCGATGTCAGTGATGAACATGGAGAGCGGTTTCATCAGGACATTTCTGCGATGGAGAAACGATACCAGGTCAAGTGGAATCAAAACATGCTGGCTGATTACTGCTGGACGCTAATAAGGAAAGCCTCGGATATCATTTACTTAAAATGTTTTTCTTGATGATTTTCGCTTGTAAGTAAAAAAACCATTTTACAAGGGGCACTCAATATATTTTGCCCCACCCTTTTTTCTTAGCTAAATAATAGCCCATGGGGCTGAAATGTCTTTTGGGCCGTAAGTTTGAACTTTCTGCGCTTCACATAACCGGATTTTTTCCAGTTTGAACCTCCCTTCTTTGTATAAAACCGCTTTTAAATTCCCTTGTATAAAACCGATGGCTAACGCAGTTTCGAAAACGGTGTCTGACAGTGATGTGCGTCATAAACAGAGAACTGTTATCGAGTTCTTAACCGCAGAGAAGGAAACAGTTGGAAATATTCACAAACGTCTACAAAACGTTTACGGAGATGCTGTTGTTGATCGAAGCACAGTTGGACGCTGATCTAAACGTGTGAGATCATTGGAGAGAGGGAGAGCCAGCCTCGATGATGAGCCACGCAGCAGTCGCCCGGCATCGGCTGTGACATCTCTCACTGTGCAACGTGCTAACAACATCATTCGATCAAATCGGCGCGTCACATACAAGGAACTAATTCAGTGAATTAGTGAAGGAAGTGTGAATACGATAATTCAGCAACTGAGATACTCAAAAGTGTCTTCACAGTTTGTTCCTCGCGAACTGACTGAAGATCACAAAGCCCAAAGAAAAGAAATTGCTTCCGAGTCGTTGGTTCGATACGAGACAGAAGGGGATGACTTCTTTTCACGAATTGTGACTGGGGATGAGACTTGGGTACACCACTTTGAACCTGAAAAAAAATGCCAATCCATGGAGTGGCATCACGCAGACTCCCCACGCAAGAAAAAGATCAAAATGGCTCCCTCTGCAGGAAAGGTTATGGCCACCATCTTCTGGGACATGAAAAGGGTGATTCTGGTGGATATTATGAAGAAAGGACAAACAATCAACTCAAGAGGCATATATTGCTACCCGACAGAGACTCCAGACACATAAAGCGAGTTCGACCGGAGAGAAAACTGGAAGACGTTCTTTTGCACGATAACGCAAGCCCACACAACAGTTCGCAAACAAGCTAGGCCATCACAAAAATGCGTTTGACTGTGTTACCCCACCATCCATACAGCCCGGATCTGGCACCTTCAGACTTCCATTTGTTTGGGCCAATGAAGGATGCTATTCGTGGAAGAAAGTTTCAAAGTGACGATGAGGTTGTTGAGGAGGTTAAGAGGTGGCCCCAGCGGGACCCAGCAGACTTTTATCACCAAGGGATAAAGGCCCTTGTTTCGAGGTGAAGGAAAGCCGTAGAAAAGGATAGAGACTATGTGGGAAAATAAAAACTTGTAAAAAAGGTATGTAACTACTTGTGTACAAAATTTCCGGAACTTACAAGCAAACATGCAAAGAAAAAAAAAGGCGAGGCAAAATATAGAGTGGCCCTCGTAATATTGTCATTGTGTATAGATTATTCTATTATATTCGAATATAAAAAAGTGATTTTCTGAAAACCCTGACGCGAGAGCAAAATTTCGTGGTCATTTTTATAATCAACGTACAAAAATCTATAGGAATCACGATTTCATTTGAGGAAGAGGAAAAGTTCAAATTTGTTGAACAGTGTTATTGTCTCTTGTCATATGGCTTTATTTTTTATTTATGCAGTAGTCATAGTTTTCAAAAGATGTGTTTCTGTGAAGCACGCGATGTCAGTCCTTGTTTCTTCCATAAATCCTTGCAGGTATGAAACTTTGTTTATCGTGTGGTTAGGTCTTAGCTCTTGAATATATGCCAAGACTATGTTTACGTTTCCCGTTCTGCGTTGTCCTTCGAGTACTCCAAACTCAATTTCCTTTAGTGCCACGTGTTTTACATTCCTATGGTCCTCCAAGAAAGCTGTTTCCTGTTACCTGTTCTGGTCGTACCTTGTTTGGTAACGGATCGGCTCGGAGGTTCTCAGCTGTGTCGACTGTATGTGCTGAATGAGGCTTAGTAGTCGCACTGTGTTTGTGATGTCGAGAAAATTTGCTCCTTGATTGTATTCATAGGTTTCTGAACGTTTTGCCTATTCTCCCTCGAGGTTGTTGGTAGGTGATGATAGTAGTATTTCTTACATATTTACAGGCATTGTATATTACTTGCAAATGGTGAAATGATAAAATTTGCAGCTGTCGCCAAATTTACAGTGATCATTATTATAATAGAAATTGCACATGGTAAGGTGCTAATATATACACTGTCCTTCCTTATACAGTATTGCAAAAGCCCTTTGTATAGTACGTACAGGGCTATTTAAAATGATTCACCTGATTTCAAATGAGTATTTTTTAATGTTACAAATACAGTGTGATTTGTGATACATCAACCAAAAGAAAAACTGTCCAAATTTTGTCTCACCTCATAAATGCTCTATGTGACTTCCCCTAGTTACACGAGCAACGTCGACACGATAGTCGAATTCCTCCCATACTCGCTCCAGCATGTCCGTTGTCACTGACTCTACGGCAGTAACAATGCGAGTTCGGAGCTCATCCAAAGATGTGGGCAACGGTGGCACGTACACAGTATCCTTAACGTACCCCCAAAGGAAGAAGTCGCACGGTGTAAGATCCAGCGACCTAGGGGGCCAGCTGTGGAGCACCAAGTCATGGGGCCCACTGCGACGAATCCAGCGGCGAGTGAGCACTTCGTTGAGAAAACGCCATTTTCACACTGACTGTTTGTTGCTAGGCTAGGCCACGGCGTGACTTTGGAGCTCTCTCGCGGTGATCTTGTAAAACTCGGAGATTTCCTCTTTCATGTGGTGTATGCCCAGTTGATGCACGGTTGATAGGTACGGAAGTATTCTCAGTTGAAATCGGATGAATCATTTTGAATAGCCCTGTACTATATGCGTACAGTCCTTTCCACATTATCACTCGGGGCCTTTGTCTTTGTTTCATTTCTTTTTTCGGAGATAACCTCAGCCTATTGTGATTTCTCGCTTGTTTTTCGCTATTTATTCTATTCACTTTGGTGTTCTGGAACTGATCTACATGCGTTTCAGCGCTTTTGTTACAATAATTTTTTCACCCTCTTTGTGTGTCGGTATTCGGATATGCGACGTTTGTATCTGTTTCACTTTTCTTCGTCCCCTTTCCTCTTTCCTCCTGCTCATCATTTATATTCTCCTCTTTCGCTGCTTCCTTAATATCTATTTTTGTTTTATAAACCGCAAACGAATTTATTATATACACAGTGTATATGTATATTTTATATATATATATATATATGTGTGTGTGTGTGTGTGTCCCCGCAAGGGGGTTCTAAGCTCGTGCTCTTGAGTGCTCGTTTGTACATGCTTGTTCCTGGAGGTTTCACGTGCACCCTCCCGGCCCTAGCACCCAAGGATGATGGGGCTCGACCCTGCAGTCCTTGGTCTTTTTCCACTTCGACTGTCCCCTCCACCCTTTTTTTTTCCTCTGTCTTTCCTCTCACTTTTTCTTTGTTTTTCTGCCGAGATATGCCCTTTTAAATAGAGGCGAATCGGTTCTTCCTGAACTTAAAAAAAATAAAAATAAAAAATGTGTGTGTGTGTGTGTAAAAATGAACAATGAATAATCCTTATATTCATATACTCTTATAGTTTTTGCATATAGAGTCCAAACTCGCATAACGCTGACGCAAGTTCAGATAAAATTTATTTTCTTTCTATTTTATTTTTGCTGAAAAATTAATGAATTATTTCTTTTTAAATTACTTAATCATTTTTTTGGATTTAGCTTAATAATGTAATCGTATTAAATTCTGCAATGTTCATTTTCTTTATACATTCTCTCTTCGTTGTAAAAGATGAAGTCACGTCTTGCTTAACACTTAATTTTAAATTTTAAGAATTTAATATTGGCTCATATGCATGTTTTGTTGTAATTCAGGGTCTTTTCCATTTTATGGGAACCACCATTTTTTTAAATAAATATATTGTTCTGAAGCATTTTTTTTATGCTGATTCCAAATATATTATTCTTTTGCAGGAGAAATACAAAATAAGAAAGTTATAGTCATTAATATTTTATTATTTATACGATATTTCTTTATTTTCTCATATTGCATAGTTTAAGTTAGGTTAGGTTAGTTAGGTTAGTTTGGTTAGGTTAGGTTAGTTAGTTAGGTTAGGTTAATTGTTTAAAACTTAATTACCTCTCTAAAGTAATTGTTATAATCCACGATTGTTCCATGGGAGATGCCGAATTCCTTTTCGCAAAATTTGATCGTTGTATACTCTTGAGACCAACAATACATTAATGAAATTATAGTTTCACACTATTAGAAATAGGCTATTAGGCCCTAACTGAGCTTACGATGACGTTATCGTACAAATGACGTCATCGTGGCATATCATATAAATAATAAAAATTTATTGACTATAACTTTCTTATTTCTCCTGAAAAAGAATAATATATTTGGAATCAGCATAAAAAATGCTGTAAAACCATGTATTTATTTAAAAAAAATGGTGGTTCCCATAAAATGGAAAAGATCCGTAATTCATAATAAAATGCATATTTCAATTTCTATTTTTAGTTAACTCGGCAGATCATGATAACATCAGATCCGTCAATATGCGGTTTAAAACAAAAATATGGCTTTATCTTCAAATATCTTGCTTATCTGTTTAGACATTGCTCCGGCTAAAATATTTACCTTATCTTTAAATATTTCGCAAAATAATTCAGCCTATTGAGAATAAAAAACAAAACAGGTTAGCATTAAATAATAATGATGTCATTAAACTTTAGATATATAAACATGTAGAATTTCTCCATTGTTCATTCTGATTCTTATTCCGATTTGTCTGTCTGATCTGACATTTTAGCAGTAAACTACAGTAAGAGAATATCTTTGTCTTCGCCTTCGAGCCTTGCTCTCTTCAGAGAACTTAGTCTTAAAATAGAGAAAAATAAGTTCCCGATACGCTACAAGAATCGGGGAACCTTTGGAGAATTTAGTAAGCTTCACAGAATCCTCCGATCCCCTAGAAGAAGAAATCGGAGAGTAGTATAAGAGAAACTACTGCGATTCCCTATACAGTATCAGCTACTCCAGAGTAACAAATCCGTTGCTGCCACTTAACAAGAACCCCCGTCAACTTCGAACCGCCCAAGGCCATAGACGGAGGGGTTAAAAAAAAATATATATATATATATATATATATATATATATATATATATATATATATATATATATATATATATATATATATATATATATATATATATCGGGTCAGCAAGAAAAAGGGAGACCTTTTGAATCCTTCGTATCTCGGCAAATACGGTACATAGAACCATGAAATTTTAGAATGTTAGTTCTAGGTAATTTTATGGTTTGTATGCCATCTTTTAACATTTTAGCTGAGAAATTGGATTTATGGCGAATACTCCAGAAAAATCTTGCTAAGCATAGGTTCAAGTTGATAATTAAAGCGATTTTAATTAACGTAAGCCAACTGCAGGAGGTTTGGACAAGCTTCTCAAGAAAATCGACAAAAACGGGAGATACGAAAAGAATACCAGGTAGCGGTATTAAATTTGGCCACCAAACAGTCCTGATTTAAATCCTGTCGATTACGGCCTTTGGGAAAATTTATCACAGAGAATTTATCGGGTGAAAGTAAGAAATGTCGCTCATTTACAACAGTTTCTTCTTGAAAAATGGGATGAGCTACCACAAAAACAAATCAATAAAGCCATAGATGAGTTCCGTCCTAGACTGAAAAAGGTTGAGAAGTTCGTGGTATCGAGCAGTTTTTTTAACATTAAGGTAGCACCATATGTGAGTACTTTGTAACTTTTTATTTGCACATACAATGCAGTAGTAATGTAAATGGAGAATTTCTAGTGGCATAAAGAAATGTTCAATAAATCCATAATTTTCATTAGTTTTCTTTGAAATCCGTATAGAAAATTTACTTAGTTGTGGGAGTGAAAAAAATATTGAAATCTGACCATAACTTTGGATTTTATACCCAAAGTTCGAGCTCTTTTTTTTGCCGACCCGATATATATATATATATATGTACAGGGTGGGCGGAAAGTAGCTCCCTATTTTGGATTGGTAAAAAAATACGTATATTATCCATTTATTTCAGAAGAAATAATATGAAAAGGTAGGCATACATGGTAGGTTTTCTCTAAAATTCAATGTGGGCTCCAACTCTTTCCACCAGCTTCTGGAGCCGCCCAGGAATGGCGTCCACTGACTTTAGCAGGAACTCCGGCTGGATGGAGGACATGACTTCCCGAATTCGGTCCTCCAGTTCTTCCAATGTCCTCGGTTTGGTGCGGTAGACTTCTTCCTTTACCCACCCCCAAAGAAAGAAGTCGCACGGTGTCAAGTCGGGGCTCCTGGCTGGCCATTGATGTGGACCACGACGACCCATCCAACGCCCAGGGAAGTGGGCATCCAGCCACTCACGGACAACAAGAGCGAAGTGCGGAGGGGCGCCATCTTGCATAAATATCAGACCGTGCGACTTCTTTCTTTGGGGGTGGGTAAAGGAAGAAGTCTACCGCACCAAACCGAGGACATTGGAAGAACTGGAGGACCGAATTCGGGAAGTCATGTCCTCCATCCCGCCGGAGTTCCTGCTAAAGTCAGTGGACGCCATTCCTGGGCGGCTCCAGAAGCTGGTGGAAAGAGTTGGAGCCCACATTGAATTTTAGAGAAAACCTACCATGTATGCCTACCTTTTCATATTATTTCTTCTGAAATAAATGGATAATATACGTATTTTTTTACCAATCCAAAATAGGGAGCTACTTTCCGCCCACCCTGTATATATATATATATATGCTGCAAACCCACAAGGAGAAAGGGTTATTATTCGTTTTTTGAACCAGTCACACCCAGCTATAACAGCAATATATATTGAATAACCAATCAAAACTGAATAAGAAAATATATATATTATCTTGTGCAAATTTGTATAAAATGTGTTTTTCTATTAAAATATATTTCCTATTTTTGGTGTTTTTTCAATATATATATATCGACTATTTGGTGAATATTTCTTATTTTTGGTAATTCTGGCTACTTCTGCGTAATTCAATTTGTCCTGTTTTACAAATATCATTTTTAGCAATTGTTCGTCTGTTGAACTCTGTTCAGTTTGGTTTTTTTTGTGACTAGAAGTATGACGTGTCAGTTATGCATATTTGATTTTGAAGACGTGATCCGCCATATTGCCCTCGATGAAGACAAGAGTTTAGACCTTTTTTTCAATCACGGAATAATTAAGACATCCGTGACCTGCCCTAAATGCAATAGTGCTTGTATTTTAAGAAAATACCAGGTCTTTAGGTGCCGTAAAAAAATTCTAAAAATAAACGTGTGTCGTTTCAGTTTAAGGGCAGGCGAAATTTAGCGGACTACCCATGCAAGGTTGACACATGTTATTACATTATCATTTGTATAATTTAGGTCTCGGGGGTACGGGGGCGGAGCCCCCGTAAAGATCACGCATCACAAATTGATCGGTCGTAATGTTTTGCGGACAGTTCAGTACGTGACACCGGTTAGGTTAAGTCATGATATTTTCGTTTAAATTCGTTAGTTTAAACGAAAATGACGAGTGCAAACTTTTCTGGTTAATTTTGAGGTGTTTTGTACGAAACTGCCATCCGTTTCCTGTGCAAATGCGTAGTTTTCAAGATGACGATATCTCGAAAACTACGCATTTGCACAGGAAACGGATGGCAGATTCGTGCAGAACACCTCAAAATTGACCAGAAAAGTTTGCTCTCATTATAAAAAGAGATTGGGTCAAAAAACGAATAATTATTTACCGAAGAAAAACGATTCCAAGGCCTTTCGTGCATTCAAAGCTTCACCTCGTCAGGGAGATGTAGCTCTGAATACACGAAAGGCCTTGGAATCGTTTTTCTTTGTGGGTTTGCAGCATTCATTCATTTCACGTGTTTAATTGTGAAATTCATTCCATATATATATATTAGGGTGTTTCATAAATGAGAACCACATTATATTTTTAATCCACATAGATGCCCGTGTTCGTTTTACATATTTATCACTCCTGGCCAAAAATGAGATTCCTTCGACAACAATAAGGGGTCCCGAGAAATCACGCCTTACGTCAGAGAGCACAGACTCATCACTTCATCATTTCCCCCTTCTGCTTCTTCGGAAAATCCTTCCTGTTCTTGAAAACTGCTTTCAGCAGGTATTGTTTGTCTTCTTCCTTCGTTGTTAGGGCAGTATTGAATTTCTCGATGAGAGCGACCCCCGTTCAGCCGAGTCGTTCACCACAGCCAGGACGCGGACCCTAGCTAGGCCTGCTTGGTAGTGTGGGTCGCTTTCCCAAGACGAAGCGGGATTTTCGACGAAGGCGCCGTTGATCCCGAGTGCGGTGAAGAGATCCTTCGTCCTCGAGGTAACGAAATCCGAAATCTTCTTTCCTTTGAAGGAGCCGAGGACGGTCTTCCCCTCCAGACGTTTCAACGCTTTCCTCGATGCCGGCTTGGCGAGGTTCTCTCGCATCCTTTGTTTCTCTTCCTGAGGAACCCCTTGATCGAAGAATGCCAAGCCGACCAGTGTCTCGGAGAAGTATCAGAGGTGTCGTTTCATGGCCGCTTGCGCTTGTTTGGCGACGTCGACGATCACGGCATCTTCCTGCAGTATTTCCAGGTCCAGCAAGAACTCCAGATCCACACGTGGGGCCTGCTCTGCTCTCGTTGCACGACTCCAAGCCTTTGCGTAGGCCAGGGCGACGAACAGGCAGATTTCTGTGACTCCTTTCAGCTCCCGCCCGGTCATCCTGAACTGGTCCTGAAGGAGGTACAGCTTCAATCCGTAAATGGCTTTCGCCATCCACCGCGCATGGTGGTATGCTCCTGGCTTCCGCAGTGGCACATTGGCGACAGTCTCTTCCCCGAGAAAGAGGATAACCAGTTGAAGAAGTTCTTAGTAGTCATCCCGCGGCTGACCAGAAGCCAGAGCTTCCCTCACGACAAGGACAGTTCGGTCCTTGAGACCCTGAAGAGGTCCAGCGATGCTGCAGCTATCTGAATCAATAGCAGTGGTGATAAGAGATCGGTCGATGAAACCCCACTGCTCTTGGAATCTTTTGAAGATCCCAGTCTCGGGCCCAGAGGTGGGGCCCATCGAAGACCGGAAGACTTGGGCCAGGACGATTTCGTACATATGGTGCCTGCATACTAGGTAAAGAAGTTGCTTCCTGAGACCCTCAATCTTGACGCAGGCTCCCACGTGAATCCCGATGTTCAATGCCGTTGTGTCGAATGATAACCCCTTGATTCGTTCGGACAGGTCGTGTTCCCGTACAAGATCAATGCAGACGCGTGCCGTCTCCGCTCCCGTGCCAGCTGGAACTTTCGGGACTCCAAGCAGCTTCTCCTGGCCGTTCCCGGTGACCAGCACAGCAATCCGGTCCACAGATCCGTCACCTGTGATTTCAGGCAGCATTTTCCCGTCCCAGTGCAACACCAAGGGCTCCTCAGGACAGAATTCTCCCTCTTGATACGCCGCTGCTGCTTGCTTCCGAAGCGACTGGCGAGCACGATACATTGTGGAAGAGGAGATGGATACCTCGTTCAAATCGTGCCCCAAGGATTGCGCGACGACGGCGTAGGACATCGCTGCATCACGATAAGAAATGTTCATCCGGTCGTACGCGACAGCCACATCCTGAGTGATGAGGTTCCTCGACCGCTTCCTCGGAGAAGGACATGAAGCAGACGTGGAGGCTGCCAAGGAGGGATCATCTTCCGCAGATGGCGACGCCGAGGACGAGGAGCTGTCTTCAAGAGTAGCAGCTTCTGTAACCGTCTTGGCCCGCTCGAATTCCCGGTGTCGTCTCTCCTCCTGCTGTTCCTCTCAACACCTTTTCCTACTCTCCATTTGGGCCAGCTTCATGTCTGCCGATCCCATACTGCTCTCTGTTGGGTCCTCCTGCTGACTCTTGTAAGAGAGTTTGTCTTCCTCGTTTGTCATCATAGAAAGGGCATTGGAATGACCAATATCGAGGATTTCGTTCTTGAGTTCCGCCTTGAACATGTCCTCCGCAACACGACAGCTCTCCTCGGATCTGTTCCTGATTTTCACCAACTTGTAACGCTGGAGCAGAGCTTCCATTTTCCGAAGGGCGCTCTCTCGCCTCATAGTAGGGATCCTTGCTCTTTTCCAGAACACCATCACAGCATCCAAACAGAGGTTCAGACATTTTCTCCGTCCTAGGTTTTCCTGTTTTTGATGGAAGAAGCACTTTTGCAAGACTTGCAACTTCGTCGGCAGGCGGCTACCCAGGATCTCCTTATTCGGGTGTCCGATGAGCCAAACCTCTTTCTTGCTTCGAGTTGCCATGTTTATCTGCAATGAGGAAATATACGAATTAGAAAAGAGTACAAATACGCAACGGTAGACACAACGAGGACAAAACTCGACAACTGACACGAAGGACAGAGAGCAGTGCACCCTTCCGTCAGGAAGCAAGGCAGTCGACTAACCTAGAACAGCTGAAATTAGAAATACCTAAGCAATCTGAAGCGTCAAATCTCGGGACCCCTAAACGTGTTCTGATCTGGTTGAAACCTGTTCAGACGAGTTTCCTCGGCAAAAGGAACAGGGGCATCAATGTGGATTGAACTTCCTTCCACTTCATCTACCAACCACACTGCCGAGAAACACCCTAATATATATATATATATATATATATATATATATATATATATATACCCTCTTTCTGTGTGAATCAAATAGTGATCAGATAATTAAAAGCTTCAACCTCACTCGGGTGAAGGAAAACAGAACACTTATTAACTATTTTAATCAAAACTGCAAACTCTTCCTCGAAAGGGAAATATCTTTCCTTTCACATCTCTTTAGAGAGAACAAAAGATTGAAGGGACGAGAATGTCTTTTCCATACATTACCCAGTCAATGTTTCTCCTCCGCTCGCAGAGACGAACTTGTGATGAATTGCAGTTCAGCCGCTCAGGAACCAGTTTCAATATCTATAAAAGCCTCTTGACGCCGAGACATCGCTCTTTTTATGGAATCATCGAGTGAACGGGAGTCTAAGTCTCTGACGACTGCCACCGAACAGAGGGACTCGTCTAAAATTTATCCTCTTTTAAGGAAACTGTTATTAGTTGAATTATGGCCTCTATATTTCTAAAATTTACTCAGAAGCTTACGCAGATGGCCAAAAAATGCGAATGTAAAAATCTATGATGGTCTTCTGAAAGGTAGACCACAAAAATAATAGTGTTGCCTCTTCGCCAATCTGTTTCTTATTAAACAGAATAATTCATGTATCTAATGTTTTGCGAGGAAAAAAAAAAGATCTTAATGGCTTGAACCCAGTGAAGTTTTGCTTACACTCTGCGCATTATATCCGCTAATTGGCATACAACGAGCAAAACAAAAATACATATGTGCAATAATAGTAATAACTAACACCAAGACAGAACGATTTAAACCTCTGCCAGCCTCAACTGGTCATTCACTTCCATTTTAACAGAAAAAAATGCAGTCGAGAAAATAACTCTCTCGTTTGGTAATTATCAAATATATTTAACTTTTACACACACATTATTATATATATATATATATATATATATATATATATATATATATAATACACAGACCGTGCATGGAACAAGGAACACTTTTGGGAAAATTAAATCCACTATAGTCCGAATAAGTATAATGGTAAATGACAAACACTATAGTTTTTTTTTCATGATGTTAGCCCGACGTGGGCAACGGGTCACTCGCAAAGAGGTCCCAAAAATATAGCTTTCCTCACTAGCTATCTGCAAAGCAGATAGGATCCAGCTTTGGGACAAGATCTAGGGTTTAAAGCAGCCTAGCCCCGTTATATTTAGAACCTCAATATAAGCAAAAGACTCGTTGCATTCACGTCGGATTGAATACATCAAAGAAAAAGGGGTAACTATTATATTTTTAGCCAAAAACCAAAACTTAAACCTCAACTGGTAGAATTGAGCGTCCACTTTTCAAGGCACGTAACATGTTCGTTTCATGATGGGAATGAACTGTGTTTGTCATTTACCATTATTATTCGGACCACAGTGGATTTAATTTTCCCAGAAGAGTTCCTTGTTCCATGCACGGTCTGTGTGTATCATGAAAAACCTCCCATTCTGAGTTCATTCCCATATATATAGTTACTTATATATATATACACATAGCGCCTCGGTGGTGTAGTGGTTAGCGTCGCTGACTATGAATCCATCGGCCCCGGGTTCGAGACCCGACGGCAGCCGGCGCGCAGCAAAACCCAGCTGTTCATCCTTCCACACAATAAAGAAAGTGGTTGGTAGGCAAATGGGTACCTTGGGTGGCCTAGTTGTTAAGACGCTGGGCTGCTGGTGGGGCGTGGTTCGGATTCCACGTTAAACTGTAGTAGGTCTAAGGTGGAGTGAAAAGCTTGACCTTCGTCAGAATGAACAATTCGGGCGGAAGCTAACCAAAGGTTAACTAAAAGTTATACCTATATATATATATATAACTTTACCCCATTTTGCAATAATTTTTTTACTTTTAAACCAACGTATATTGACGTCACTATTTATTACAAACAAAATGATGCAGCTTTTCAACTTGATATAATTCTTTTGTACTTCCACCTTTCTCCCTTCCCAACCGCCCTTAAATCTGAACATTTTTCTATTTGCATTAAAAAGATGAAGTAGGTGCATATTGCCGTTGTGAACTTAACCATATTAATTTGTTTCTTATAATAGTCCAGGCAATATAGAGCAAAAATAGCTTCAACCTGGGCAAAATTGCTTCAGAAGCTTTCTAAACTGTTTCCAGCTCAGGAACCATTGCAGAATAACATATCCAAAATCCGACAAAATTGGACCCCGGGAACACCCCCAAAAATGAAATTCAAAATGGCGGACTGGCAGTTTCCTACGAAATACAATAAGTTTTAATTTCGCTTTGTAGAGAGAGTTATGACGTTTTTCTTGATCAGTAAAATGTTTTAAAACACATTTTCGTTTCTAAATTAACCTATATGACACTAAAAATTGTATTAGGCGGCTAGTATTAAACTATGACGTCACGTAATGTAAATAAAATATACTGTATGGAGTGTATGTGAGAATGGACATTGCTACATCTTTATAAACTTATATTATATACAACTCTTTAATTCCTACTACCCACTATCAAATCTGCGTATTTGTGCTTGTCATTTTCTTTAAAACTGTTATTATGTACTCCTTTTAAATACTGCAACACAGTTTATTAATTTGTGTTTTCTGTTTCAGACTGACTCGGTGTACGGCTGACTCGGTGTGCGTCCGCCTTCAAGAATGCAGACCTGAAGAATTGTGCGTGATTTGTAAGGAGAAATTGGACAGCGGACAGGAAGTGGTTCACATCTCGCAAAAAGGAGCAGATGGTATAAATGCATCCAGCCGCAGCCGTGGAAGCGATGTTGTTGCAACAGCTGGAATAAGTGTTCACGTTGTATGTAGGAAAAGGTTTACGGATAAAAAGACCATTGAAATAAAGAAGCGACAGACCGCAGCCGAGGCAATACCAAGGAAAAGTGCTCGTTTTCATGAATACGCATTTTCCAGTGCTACTCACTGTTTGTTTTGTGATACCTTTGTGGACTTTTTTTCCAAACACAAACCAAAATCAGAGCATGTCAAAATAAGAACTACAGAGTTCTCCGAAACCATAAAAAGGTGCTGTGAAAGCCGCTGCGATGAATGGTCGTTTAATGTAAAAGGCCGTCTGGAGTATTATCTTCGTGATCTTCCTGCTGCAGATTGTGTCTACCATCACACCTGCAGCGTAAATTTTCGAAGTGGAAAAAACATTCCTCGCGCATACTCCTCCGACGATCATGATTCGAAGAAAGGGAGACCAACTAATGAAGAGCAACACCAAGCATTCCTTCAGACCTGTGCTTACCTGGAAGAGAATGATGATGAACAACTGTTGATTGGAGACCTAATTTCCAAAATGGAGGAATATCTTCAAGGAAGTCAGAGCTCTGTCTACGAACGCAGGCACATGAAGAGAAAGCTTTTAGAACGTTACAGAGACAAGATCATAATATCAGGTGAAAGTGGGAAGGTAGATGTAGTAACACTACGAGACAGCTAATGAAATTCTTATAGATTATCACAAAAAGTCGAAAGAATGTGATATAGATATAGAGCTACAGAAGATTTACCTAGTAGAAGCTGCTGCAAAAATAATCAGAAGTGATATCAAGTCTGTAGACTCGCCTAGAAAAGATGTGTATCCATCTCCAAATGACATCACTGCAGAAAGTGCTCTTGATTACATTCCCAACAGTCTGAAATTGCTATTATCAAAAGCATTTGCGGGACAGGATGCTTCAAGAAAAATAGGTGCAATTGGGCAGAGCATTATGCAAGCAACCCGTCCTAGAGGATTACTATGTCCACTACAGATCGGTTTGTCGGTTCAGCTACACCACAACTTTAGGTCAAGGTACCTTATTGACGTTCTCCATCAGCTGGGTTACTGTTCGTCGTATGCAGAAGTAACAAGATTCGAAAGAAACGCGGCGCTGGCAAGTGGGTCTGGCTCTTTTACTGTTGATGAAAACACTGCAGTCCTTCTAGCAGCAGATAACGTCGATCATGATGTCTGCACTTTGGATGGGAAGAACACCTTTCATGGAATGGGTATGATTGCCGCAATAACTCCGAAGATCAAGATCCACCCTTCTATTCACAGGCGTAATGTTGGTGACAATGACATTAAGAAGATTGCAACCGTTGACATTAGGGAATATAGACACGCGAGAAGCATGTTGAGGGACATCTCATTCCGCGAACTTCCAGTACCCACTGCCACCATAAGTCGACTTAGTCTTCTCTGGCAGATATCTTCAGCAGAAAGATCAGGTCCAAGTTGGTCCGGAACAATGCAGGCAATTCACGGTGGATCAAGTGTCTCACATCCAGGTGTGGCGTCGATCACGTTCCTTCCCATCATAGATATGTCGCCAACTGACATGACCTGCATATTTTCGACATTACTATATTTGAGCAAGATAGCACGCGATCAAAAAGTCCCATGCATTATTACCTTTGATCAGCCTTTGTTCTGGAAAGCTTCCCAAATCATCAATGAACAGAGAGACCTGCAGGACATTGTTTTAATGCTGGGATCATTTCACACTCTGATGAATCTTTTGGGAGCAGTCGGTACTCTTATGAATGGTTCAGGATTGTCTGAAGTACTTCAAGAAATATACGGACCAAATGCCGTGCAACACATGATGTCTGGAAAAGCTGTTTCAAGAGCGATACGTGGTCATATGATAGTAGATGCAGCTCTTAGTACCTTACTAGTCGCAGACGTTTTCCCTCGTAATGAAGATGGAACTCCTCATGACCTCCATAAGGAAGCTTGTGACCTGCTCGACGATGTTATGACTAGAGTTGTACCGATGTATCGGTATCGGTATCGGTAATATCGGCCACTTTTCACAGTATCGGTATCGGCCGATACTGTTCTGAAAACCGATACCGATACTTTGAATTACTGTTTTTTGAAGAAATTATCTTATTTTATATAAAATTAAATTTTTTTATTATTATACAGTAATATCTTATTTAGTTGTTTAATATATATTTTATCAAAATTAGCAATGTTTACATTTACTAACAAAACAAAAAATCATAAAATGTAACTATAGGCCCCTATACAAGATTACAAATATTCAATACAGTAATACAGTATCATATAAATATACATTTCAAATTACAGTAATAGTTTTCAGTAAAAATGAAAGTTTTGTAAAGTTGTTCATAGATGGCACCACGCGGCATGCATAATCATAATAAACCATTCAGTTGCTTGAATGCTTGAATCTCGTGTGTAAAGTTATTGATAATACACTACCATTATATGCATTCATTGGTTTAGATTTTAGAACTTTATATAATAAGATATATATATATTTTCTTTTTCTTAATTTAATTTCAAATATATATATTGATAAAATAAAAAATATTAATATAATTAAATTACAGGCTCTAGCTATATATTATAATATATTATATTATTATGAAATTAAATGGAACTAAAGTTCGGATTGGGAAAGGCATTTTAAGTTAGAGATATTATATCATTTACTTGAACTTTTATTAATAATCAATTTTAAAACTATTAATTAATTAAAAAGTATCGGTATCGGCACTTTTTTGTAGTATCGGTATCGGTATCGGCCAAAATATTGGTATCGGTGCAACTCTAGTTATGACCGCCAAACAATCAGTTGAGGATGTGGAATCTTCGAATGCATTGTCTCAGATTGCTACCACTTTGGATGCGAAGAAAACTGACCTACAATCTACTTCGCAAACAAGTCAACTCTGGTTGGAATATCAGCGAATGATCAACATTGCACGTTCCTTGATAACAGCAGACAGAACCGGCTCGTGGGATTTGCACTTGCAAGCTATGCTGGAGACCATCCCCATAATTGCAGCAGCCGACATCACAATTACCTGAAATCGATATACCTGTACCTGCAGAAAATGTTAAGTTTGCCTTCTGAAAATCCAGCCGTTAACAAAATGTTCCAGGAAGGTAAGTTTGTGGTAAGAAGAAGCGACAGATTATGGGCCGGACTCGGCACAGACCTGGTGATAGAACAAGTACTAATGCGTTCCCTGAAAAGCAGAGGCGGACTGACACGCGGAAGTGGATTTACAGACATCCAAAGGACAACGTGGCTCTTTTCTATGCCTCTGTGTTCCACTTATAACTTAGCAATGCAGGAATACACCAGTTTTGTTGGAAAGTAGTGAACAGCACAAGGAAATGAGGGGAAGTAGACAAATCAGGGACAGTAATGACATGAAGAAAGTACTTGAACGTCTGGAATCCTTATCCCCATTCCATTCTACCTCGGGTCTCTGCAACATTGTAACAGGGCTAACTGCTGATCCTGGAGTTAACGTTCATCAATTGCATTCAATCGGTACGAACATTGTCGTAAAAATGATTGGGAAACAAGCCTTTACATATTCTGCCAAAAGATCTGACAAAGTGAAAACACTAGGATCTGCTTCTGCCGTTGTGATCACTGATGCTTCAGATATAGAAGTAGATCCTGCACTACTGTTTCAGAGAATGATGACTGTTGCCACTGGCGGAGACATGAATCTTGAAGATGTCATGTGTTACGAACTGTGTGCATATCCTCCTGCATTGTTCGAATCACGAAGTATCTTGAGGAAACCCGATAAGTCTCAGCTAGCTCATGCAATAATCAAATACACTGACACTTTACGCATGGAAGTAGTTCAAGAAATTCAGTGCATAGACCAGTACGTATTGGATGGTGGATCTCTACTACATCGTGTTTCCTGGCGTCAAGATGAAACATATGACAGCATCGCCAACTCATATGCCGATTTCACTCTGAAAACATATGGAAAAGCAATCATTGTTTTTGATGGCTACAGCAGCTCTCCTACGATCAAGGACATGACCCACAGAAGACGCAGCACCAAGACAAGCAGAAATGTGAATCTCAGTCCAAGCATGAAGTTTGTTGGCCAGAAGGAACACTTCTTGGCTAATGAAAACAAGCAAGCAAGCATTTATTTCCCTCGTAGGTGAGATGTTGAAGAAGCACGGGTGTACTGTTCACAACGCAGATGGGGATGCTGATGTGGACATCGTTCGTGCAGCAGTTTCCTCATCAGAAAATGCAACTACAACAGTAATAGGGGAAGACACCGACTTGCTGATTCTCCTTCTGTACCATGCCAAGGACAGTGGTTTCAAGTTGTACTATCGCAGCGATATAAGACGGGGACCATCTCCTAATCCTGTGTATGATATTCTCAGCATTCAATCATTGTTAGGCAATGACATCTGCAAGTATCCCCTGTTTGTGCATGCTTTCACGGGCTGTGATAGCACATCCAGAATTTTTTCGATCGGTAAAGCCAAAGCATTCGACACACTGATGAAGGTGGCTGAACTCCGTTCAGTTGCAAATACATTCTGTTCTGATTGTTGCCAACACTCTGACATTGAAGCCGCTGGAAGAAAGGCAATGCTTCTGTTGTATGGCTGCAAAACACTTGAATCCACTAACGCACTACGTCATCGAATGTTAGTTGAAAAGGTAGCTACAGCTAAATCTTTTGTTACACCCGAACGTTTGCCACCTACCGATGCGTCCACAAAGTACCACAGCTTTCGCACATACTTTCAAATACTAATCTGGAAGTCTACAGAAGAGAAGATCGATGCAGAACAGTGGGGTTGGTATGTAAAGAATAATTCCTACTACCCTACAGCCTGCGACAAGCCACCAGCTCCAAATTATCCACTCAACATGATCCGCTGCTCCTGCAAGACGAAATGTGCTACTTCAAGATGTGGATGCAAGCGTAATGGAATGCCCTGTTCAGCCGCTTGTGGCGAGTGCCAAATCAGTGGTTGCGATAACAACCCAAGTACCGGTAATCTATCCGATGATAGTGATGAAGAGGATTAATTTCTGTATATTTGTGACCAGGTATCACTTCTTCTGTAATGAACATAACTTGAAACTGGGAAAAAAATAATTGTTGTATTATTGATTATAAAAATCTGTAAAAAGCTATATAA
Organism: Bathynomus jamesi; assembly: GCA_023014485.1. Classification (NCBI taxonomy): domain Eukaryota; kingdom Metazoa; phylum Arthropoda; class Malacostraca; order Isopoda; family Cirolanidae; genus Bathynomus; species Bathynomus jamesi. The sequence continues at coordinate 1,933,356 of JAJOZX010000050.1, forward strand.
CATTATATTTGCGTAATAACTGGTTGTGTTGTATATTGTTGAATTATTTAAAACATTACAACTGAAAGAAAAAGCATCAAATGTATCTCTATAAATAAAAGCGTAAATTATATATATTTTTTTTTCGTAGGAAACATCCAGTCCGCCATTTTGAATTTAATTTTTGGGGGTGTTCCCGGGGTCCAATTTTGTCGGATTTTGGATATGTTATTCGGCAATGGTTCCTGAGCTGGAAACAGTTCAGAAAGCTTGTGAAGCAATTTTGCCCAGGTCTAACTACAAATTGCCTGGACTATAAAACTTGTACATTATACAGTTCTACTGTATATAGTGAACTCGCCAATTCAAATTCAAATTAATAAATTTTAAATAACGTGTAAGGCTTTTTTACCCTACTCACTTAACTTTTTTTTTTTATATTAACGTTAGTATTTGCATTGTATATATATATAGGGTGAACCAAATGTAGGTGGACAGTAAATGATAACGTTTATTTTGAGAATACATATTTAATTTTTTTGTATACTATAATACAAAATAAAATTTAAATAAATTTAGTTATAATATTTAATATAATAAAACACAAACACCATAGTTATAATGAACACCATAGTTATAATATAATATAACACAAACCGTATTCAACCTACTGTCCACCTACTTTTGGTTCACCGTGTATATATATATATATATATATATATATATATATATATATATATATATGTGTGTGTGTGTGTGTATATATAAATTATTTCACGAAAGTAACACGTGAAAAATATTTATGATGAATAAAACCACGAAGGAAAGGAAACCAAAAAGGTGCTCAAGCGCTTTCGTCTAATGACATCCTCAGGAACACTGAGTGTTTCTGAGGATGTCATTAGACGAAAGCGCTTGAGCACCTTTTTGTGTTTCCTTTCCTTCGTGGTTTTATTCATCATATATATATATATATATATATATATATATATATATATATATATATATATATATATAGGGTGAACCAAATGTAGGTGGACAGTAAATGATAACGTTTATTTTGAGAATGCATATTTAATTTTTTTGTATACTATAATACAAAATAAAATTTAAATAAATTTAGTTATAATATTTAATATAATATAACACAAACACCATAGTTATAATGAACACCATAGTTATAATATAATATAACACAAACCGTATTCAACCTACTGTCCACCTACTTTTGGTTCACCGTGTATATATATATAATACTGTATATACACGGTAATTGCTAACGTTAATAAAAAAAATATGAGTATACAAAATTTTCATTACCCTCTGTCGAGTTTCAATGTGAAAAAGTAACTTCAGAGACAAAGTTCGAATTAGAGCCAGGTAACACTGGGAATTTGTTATAATATTTGTAACGTATTTACTGCTAATAGGGGGTGGTTCAATAAAATGATGCCACCCGTCTGTCGAAGTTCATAGACATATCAGTGGTAACATTTTGATGAACCACCCTGCGCTTAAGTGGCTGTTAATATATGAGAATTAAATTGTTCCTTGTAACAGTACCAGAGAAGATTTACCGACACAGAATTTAACTGGTATTTCCTCCAACAGATGGAACTTCACGTTCAAATCTTTTGGTTTGCCATTAACTAACTACTTTTAAAGCTGAAAACTTAGTATAACTATTGGTTTTCATTAATTAATAACACTGGCCAACAAGTATTTTTCATCAGATATAATTATGGGTGGACTAGATAGCTGTTGGGATGCTGATTCCAAATCTGTTTTCGGTTTTCCTCTAGCTGAGTCTAGCACATCTACTTTTCGAGATGAGACCAATCATAATATATATAATAAATATAATATATATATAATCCTATCATATATACTATTTAGCTAAAATGTGTCTGTGTGTCCGTCCGCTTTCTTCGGAACCGTGCACAGAGTAAACGGCACATCGGAAAATTCTGCAACCACCACCAACTGATAGCCCATGAGCTGCCGATGTATTCTGTCAAGTTTCCCGGTCCTAGGTCACTCCGCGGCCGAGCACGAGCTATTTAATGTCTATTACAAGTGAATGTAACTACTTCGAAAACGATACCCAGGTTAAAGAGCACTGTATAATTACACAATCTTCCAAGGTAGTATGACCGCAAAATGTTCGAGTGCATATGAGGGGTCCCACGTCTTAAGGTATCTAAGTGCCAAAATTAAAATTCGCCAGAAATCGCCTCCAAAGTTCAGCAATATTCTCGCAATAGTATCTCTTATTAATTGAGCTAGAACGTTCATTTTTGGCTAAATTAGAGTTCTAAGTATGCTAATGAAGATGTTGATGAGTTTTTGGAATAGATTTTCATATTTTATATTTATTTTTTTAAATTTTTTTATTTTCTTATTATGCCGAACTTTGGGTGAACTTTTGGCTGGCGATAGAGGTGAAAAAAGTAGTTCGCTTCATAAGGTTTTCAACCATACTTCTAGTGTCGTAAGGTCATTATAATCCAAACCACGCGATAGAGGAAGGGAGAAAATAGTGATATCCATCAAAAACACGTTTTCGCCTGTGGTGGCGCTTAGGTATCTTAAGACGCGCGACCCCTCATATATGCAATGTTGATCAATCGTTGCAAGGTGCCAGCCCCCTTCCCCCTGGGGGGGGGTAATGGGGGAAGAGGGGGTAAATGGGGGAGAGGGGTGGGGGTAATGGGGGAGAGGGGTGGGGGTAATGGGGGAGAGGGGTGGGGGTAATGGGGGAGAGCAGTTTGGTAGTCCCGATATACAGCTACCTGCCCGGAAGGCAATAGCGAGCTACCGCTTGTATAATACTATATATAATATGCATATAACTATATACAGTATAATACTATATATACAATATACAATATATAATATAATAATACAGGGTGGGCCGTAAGTTTCCATACATAGGAAAATTTAAACGTTTGTTTTTATGTTTCAGATACCCTAAGAATATGCGTTTGTAAGATCTTGTTTACTGATGAAGCAAATTTTTACGTCAATGGAGAGGTTAATCGGCAAAACATACGTTATTGGAGTAATGCTAACCCTAACTGGCTGAGTCCGACGAAGATGCAAGGTGCCGGTAAAGTGATGGTGTGGGCCGGGATATGGGTGACAGAATTATTGGACCAATTTTTTTTGTCAGTGGAAATCTTAATGCCGAAAGGTATCTTAACATGTTGCAAGAAGAGATTTTCCCATCCCTGCTAAACGAGGAAGGTAACTTCCCAGTTTACTTCCAGCAAGATGGAGCTCCACCTCATTATGGTCTTCACGTGCGTCGGTATTTGGATCAGCAGCAGCAGTTTCCGGATGCTTGGATTGGTCGGCGTGGTCCTGTGGAGTGGCCTCCCAGATCCCCAGATCTCACCCCCCTTGATTTCTATCTTTGGGGGCACTTGAAGGCCATGGTGTATCAGGAAAAGATACGAGACATAATCATCTAAAGGAACGTATCACCAACGCCATTACAAGCATAACGTCAACTGTGCTAATGCGTGTTCATCAACAGTGGGGAACACGTATTGAAATGTGTTTCAAAACAATGGCAACCATGTAGAGCATATTATATAAATAAAAATGGTTGTCCATAAAAAAATGTTTATTTTTCCTATGTATGGAAACTTACGGCCCACCCTCTATATATAATATGCATATAACTATATATATAATATAATATGCGTCCTTTATACACGTAGCGGAGTATTTTGTCATTGCAGCTAAGGAGTAGGTTTTCGCTTTGCCGTTTCTGTACCCTCATGTATGGCATTTTGTCGTTTCAACTTACGCTTTCCGCAGGTTGTCTCGTGGTCTTTTAGGTGAGAACAATTGCTGGCCACAAATTTGCAAACGTTGCACATGTACACCCTTTTATTCTTTCTCGCAACGTTTTTAGGTTGGTGTACATTTCTTTTTACGAATGAAGTTGTACGTTTAAGATAAATTGTGCTGAAATTAACACGTCATATTTCAATAACTAGATGTACTAGAGAAAAACCGAAAACAGATTTGGAATCAGTGTACAAAACTGGTCTCGAAATGTGTGTATACATCTCTGATGAGAGAAAAAAGTTCGATTTTGTCGACCAGTGTAATTTAAATAAATTTGAAATGAAGACAATGAGGTCAAAGGTTCGACTTTCGATGGTGGTGGTTCATAATACCATATTTCCAGGCTCATAGGAAGCTATTATTTTCCTAAAAAAATGTCCCTAAATATAGCTTGCGTCTTACCGGCCGAAGATCAAGTTTACGGTAGGAAGTTCCAGTCCTGACACGACCCCAGAGATGTCAAATACATGACCCAGAAATACTTATACTATGCTTATATAATGAGTGTCGTATGGGCCGGGAAATATGGTAATTCAGAAGTTTGGGCAATGGGACTGGTCCCTCCTGATCAATTACTATTATTAAGTAAATTTCAGAGATTTAACCTGAACTCGAAGGCTACAAATTGGGAAGGCTTTACATCAAGCATGGCAGGAAAAGACTAAAAATTCTATGATGATGATGATGATGATGATGATGATAGAAACTTTAAAAAAAATCCGTTGCAAAAAACAATGAAGAAAGAAACAATTTCACGAGAGAAAAGCGAACATTGTTCTACAAGTGAAACAGAGTAGTTCCCAAATTAAATAACTGCGACGACAACGATATCGGAAAAGTGATCACTAAAAAACTGAAGAGCATTGACCATGACACAATATCTCGCTAAAACACACCCACATAAAGATGATGATGATGTACAATTGATCGAATCCAAAGTATTTCATAGCCTTGCCAGGAGGAAAATATAAAGACGGGACTATCAAACCTCAGTGCGTCTCATGGCTCGATTGGTTAGGGCGCCGCCCGGCAGTGCTGAGACTCCGCTGAGTCGTGGGTTCGGGCCCCAGTGCTGCATAAAGCGGTTGTCTTTTTCTATATGTTACGTCACGATGAAGCAGCGGGCCAGTCATACCCTTTTAATTAACTCTGGCTAAGGTAGCCTAGGCTCGGGCTCCTAGCTCCTACCCACTTGGGGGATATGGGACATGGATATTACTTATTAAGCCTTTAAAGAAACTAATTCACTAACCGATGATTTTAAAAGAAATATCCGAAATATTAAGAGCTAAAGTAATGCAAGAAATTATTTTTTTTAAAGAAGAATTCTATACGAGGAGAAAATAAGTGATTTTATTGAAGACGATACAGCACAAGATATTGGACAACTGAAATCGCATTCAGCACCAAGTCCAAACGATTGGGAACACGCCTCTTCCTATTCGCTGTCATTTCCATCACTATTATTATTGTCCAGGAATGAGAAATCCGGAAGCGTGACTCTCAAAGGAGGTAATTCTTTCATCGATCAATTCCTTCATCCACTGCTTTCCTACTTTGGTCAATGTTAGTTATATGACAGGTTGAGTAAGTTAGGTTTAGGATGAGTTAAGTTAATGCTAGGCTAGGTAAAGTTTGGTTATGTTAGAAAATAATAGCAAATTTCACTTCGCTCATAATCGCGAATGAGACTGAGAAGCGCATTTTTTTCCTAATCACGAAAAATCCCAAATCTGGGATTCCTACTTCGAGCATTTCGACTTTGGGACTGCGAATGGGAAGTAATTCCAGGAACATCATCATCATATATGGAGAACAGCTTCGTCGTTAGTGAGCTAAAAGTAACCACTTACCAGAAGAGATAAAAACAAAAATTGTCGATGTGGACAGCTTCAAAAGATTAGATTAGATATTTAGCTTAAGACATTCACACGCGAGCCGCGTATGCTTCATTATGTGAGATCAACAATCAAGACTGAGACTGTCCACGCACCATTTAAAAAGAAGAAGAGAGAAAAAAAAAAAAAGTTTCATTGTTTTACGAAGCATTGCTCCGCCCATACACCTATTACGGTAACAAGCAACTCGTAGCATCCCTACCAAGTCTATAGAGAGTCAACGCACTAGCGAGGTTTCTACGTGGCTCAACACTGGAATCAGCAATGCTTTAATTTATCATATTCAAATGAGTAATTCAGTACATTATCTATTCATGTGTGTTTGTCGTCATTTTGCATTGCAGACACTAATGGCCGTTCATACAAAGGTTTAGGCGCATCACTCTTCAGAAGCAAGACACGCGGCAAATTTGTATGTCTAAGTCGAGGTCACGCAAATGTACCCGTTCTAATTATTACAAAAATATTCCTATAACTTCCGGTAAGTTCTACACGAACGGACCATAAAATTAAGACTATCATTCATGTCTCCATTCATAAACGCTTGTATATATTATTTACACAGTTTAACTGACAATTTATTTCTGGTCAAACATGACAAGATAAATAAGAAACTAAACACGATAAATAGCATAATAATTAACTCCTGAAAGCCAAAATAAGGCCTGTAATAATCAATCTTATACATAATTAAACCTGTAATGTCTAATCATCGTTAATTAATAAATGCCATATAAAGATGTCAGGAACGCTAAACACGAATATATTTACCTTTACTAAACGACACAAATTTAGTTTACATTTCCAATATTGGCATTACTTTATTACGCGCGCGCGCGCACACATTTATTTATATATATATATACAATTATACATGAGTTATCAAATTGTTCCATAAATTAGTATACATATTCAGGACGTGAAAGTAAACAAAAAAGTTCATATGAACATAAACCCTCAATGGCGTCGTTTCCGAGATACATTGTTTTTTTGCCAAGGACGATGCCATTCTCTGTGCACCTCTATTGTATGCTTTCTAGATATATCACAGAACAATAAAGATGTCAGGAAGGCTAAACACGAATATATTTACCTTTAATAAACGACACAAATTTAGGAACTTTTTTGTTCACTTTGATTATGAAACATAATTTGATAACACCCTGTATATGAAATAATTCACAATTTTCAGGTAAACGCTCTTAAATGTAATACAACTCGCAGGGAAAATGAAAGATAATTCGGACGCTTGAGCAGGTCTTGAAATATATAAAAGCGCTTGGAATTGTCTTTCATTTTCCCTGTGGTAATATGTAACCAAAAGGGAAAATGAAAGACAATTCCGAGCGCTTTCATCTATTACAAGACCTCCTCAAGCGCCCGAATTGTCTTTTTTCCCTGCGCGTTCTATGACATTTAAGTGTTTACCTGAAAATTGAGAATTATTATTATTATTATATATATATATATATACAGTATATATGATGAATAAAACCACGAAGGAAAGGAAACACAGAGTGGTGCTCAAGCGCTTTCGTCTAATGACATCCTCAGGAACACTAAATAAAGAGTTCAAGACTATACGTATATAGGTTACAAAAAAAAATATACGGGGCTCCAATAAACCTTAGCCCCCCCCCCCCCGTCCATGGCCTAAACCATTAGAGGTACAGTAAAACTAAATATACCTTACAAAAGAGAATTTAATCCTGCATTTAATGAAAAACAATTAAAACTTAGTGTTCCCGCCATTGGATATTAATGTAGTATTTTCATATAACAATATTGTGAAAAATATCATAGTAAAAAATAGTCCTACCAATAATTCAGGCATTATCTATAACATTGGTTGTAAACAATGTGATTCCTTTTACATTGGTCAGACGGGAAAGGATTTGCACACGCGTGTTAAACAGCATCAGTATTCCGTTAGAACGGGACAGTCTTCCAGTGCCCTTTTTGTGCATTTGTCAGAGTTATCCCATTGTATTGATTGGAATAATGCTTCAGTTTTGTTTCACTCTAGCAACATTGTTAATAGAAATATTCTTGAGTCTGCTATTATTCAACTTACAAATAACTAACATGAGCAAAGGTCTTTTTCAACTCGATCCCGTTGTTTTGAATTCGTTCAGAACGGATTTAGACAAGAAGGGCAGAGTGCTAAACCTTTGGTAATTTTCCCTTATAAATTTGTATGCTCCTCTTACAATTTTTATTTTTCAATTTATTTATTTATTTTTTAATTTTTTTTTTTTTTTCATTCAGGCATTATCTATAAAACTGGCTGTAAACAATCCATTTGATCTTGTGTTGAATTCGGGCAAAGTGCTAAAATTGGTAGTTTTCCTTACAAATTTGTATGCTCCTCCCACAATTTTTATTTCTATATTTACTATATATATATATATATATTTTTTTTTTTGTAACCTATAGAATTTATAGTCTTGAACTCTTTATTTACTTCAGTGTTCCTGAGGATGTCATTAGACGAAAGCGCTTGAGCACCACTCTGTGTTTCCTTTCCTTCGTGGTTTTATCCATCATAATTTTCATATATATATATATATATATATATATATATATATATATATATATATATGTGTGTGTGTGTGTGTAAATTAAAGAGTTAAAGACTGGTTCTGCGTCAGGGGTAGATGACCTATCGAATGAGCACTTAAAATATGCCAATGACGTAGTATGTCTGCATATATCATTGCTCTTACCAGCCATGCTTGCTCATAGCTATATCCCTGCAGAGTTCATGAAGGTATACATCTTGCCCCTGGTCAAAAATAAGTATGGAGACATTCTGTCCAGCAATAATTACAGGCCTATTGCTCTCGCTTCCTGTTCATCGAAACTACTAGAAAAACTCTTGTTACTCCGATTAAATGATTACTTATGAACATCTCCTTATCAGTTTGGTTTTAAAAGGTCCCACTCAACTGACCTGTGTATCTATATACTTAAAGAAACAATATCCAAATACATTGACAGTAATTCAACTATTTATAGCTGTTTCGTAGATATAAGTAAGGCATATGATAGAGAGAACGACAACATTTTATTTAAAAAACTAGAAGGCAGGAAGGTTCCCACGTACATATTAAAGTTATTGAAATTTTGGTATTCCCACCAATCTTTTACTTTAGGTGGGGCAATGTACTATCCGAATGTTTTGGCTCCTCTTGCGGGGTGAGACAAGGCTCCTTGCTATCCCCTATACTGTATAATGTGTATATTAACGGATTAAGTGCTTCACTTAATGAGGCAACAGTGGTATATATCGGGTGATTACAAATGATCTTGATTTTAAATATTTATCATGAAAAAACTAGCAAAGCTACAGCGAAAACCAAGATATACAAATAAAGAACTCAAAATTTTTTATTTACAATAGAACTTTTTGAGTTCTTTATTTGTATTTCTTGCTTTTCGTAAATCGAGATCATTTGTAATCACCCGATATATATATATATATATATATATATATATATATAAAATTATTTCACGAAAGTGACACGTGAAAAGTATTTATGATGAATAAAACCACGAAGGAAAAAAGAAACACAAAGGGGTGCTCAAGCGCTTTCGTCTAATGACATCCTCAGGAACACTGGAGTGAAAGGACAGATCAAGGCAATATATAGGTTACAAAAATAAACATACATACATACATATTCACATATATATACATATATATATATATATACATATATATACATATATACATATATATAGTAAGCATAGAAAAAAATTGTGGGAGGAGCCAACATTTATATGGTCACAGAAAAATAAAGAAATAAAAATAAATATAAATATAAATTGAGAAAAAATTAATTACAAAATAGTGCCTTAGTGATATATATGTCACAGCCTAAATAATCATAAAGAAATAAACAGGCAAATAAAAAAAAACCCATAAATATACATACATACATATATATATATATATATACATATATATACATATATATATAAAGACACTTTTAGCACTTTGGCCGAACTTCAATATAAATTCAAATGGCTTTTTTATGGAACAGGTCACAAAAGAATAAAGAAATAAAAATAAATATAAATATTGTAAGTGGAGTCTACCAATTCAAGCTCAAGAGGGAAGTTTTACAATCGATTTAATAGATGCTGCCAAATTGATATATATGTCACTAAAAATAAAGAAATAAACCAAAAAAAAAAAAAAAAAAATTAATTATTAAAAAAAAAATAAAAAATAATAATAATAAATTGAAAGAAAATTTTAAGAGAGGCACACCAATTTATAAGGGAAAAATTACCACATATGCATATTATAGTCACAAACGAATAAAAAAGTACAAGTAAATATAAATTGGAAACAAAATGATGCCTAGATGATATATAAAGAACAATAAAATATATATACAACATATATACGGTATATATACGAAATATAAACGCAATATATACAGAATATATATATATTATATATATATATATATGCATAAGGGAAAAAAAAAATTACCAAATTTGTTTTTATAATTATTGTCTGAGAAAACGGTAGGTCGCAAAAGAATAAAGAAATAAAAATAAATATAAATTGAAAAAATTACAAATAATACACGTACACATGTATACCCATATATATATATATATATATATATATATATATATATATATATATATATATATATATATATAGCGGCAGTAGCGGCAGTAGCGACAGGTGTAGTCTTCTGGAAGGGATGAATATTACTGACAGATAGGCGAATGCGGCTTGCGCGGGAAGAATTCACCGACCTCCTCGAATTTTATGTACTGGTCAGAAAGTATTCGGTAGTTTTCGTTGCTAGAACGCTTTATCTTATCCAGTGTATTCGGAGTTAGAAAAATAAGTTATACTGACTGGACCGCAAAAACTGAAGGCTGTGTGCGCGAGGTACAGAGTGAATCAGTGGGTGACGAACTTCAAAGAAGCTTGCTTTGAGAACATCACCCATTCCAGCATGTGCCGCTTTTGCGAACTCGTGCAGTTGTATAAACTAGAGGAGGGTCCGGCGGTGCGAGTCGTCCAGACCGGCTGTTGAAGGCGCGGCGGTCGCTGCCGCGGCTGGGTCCTCCACCCAAGTGATTATTGATAGGATACCCGCCGTGGAAAGGCGGGCCAGCGGCGGACTGGACAAAGCTCGAGACAAGGGAGAAAGGGTAGAGGTGCAACCAGGGGCCGCGCAGGCTTCACCTGGAGAAGTGCGAAAACAGATTAGGGAATCGCCAGCGATCCACGTGGAATGCGCAAAACCACGACGCAAGGTGGAGGGAGGGGAGGCCGGAAAGAAGGGGCCGATAGAGAATGGTGGGAAGGGGCCGTTAAAGAAAAAAGGTGGGAAGGGGCCTACTGATGGCCCAAAGAAGCCGAAGGATGAAGCTGCCGGTTGGAGCGAGTCGGGTGCTGTAAGTCTGGCTGGGTCTAAGGGTGGCGACGGGTATCGAAAGGTTTCGGGCAAGAAGGCTGCGAAGCTGAAGCCTGAGACCCCAGTTGCCGCTGTCGGGACCTCCAACCGCTTTAGTCTCCTGTGCGCGAAGGAGGAAGACACCGTTATGATTGGGGACTCACAGATGAGGGGGCAGGAAAAGTACTTTGTTTCTGCAAACCCGGACAGGAGTGAGGTAAGGTGCTTACTCAGGCGAGAAACGACGCACTTAAAGGAGTTAGAGAAGCTGCACGTGGCTAGCCGGAGGACTGCCAGCGTTGTCCACGCTGGTGGCAACTATCTGTTCCTCAAAGGTGGTAGTGGAGGTTCCAAAAAGGGATCATAACCGAGATCACGTCTCTTGCGGATGATCTACAGTTTAAACAGACAGGGGAATGGTGATCGGTATTTTACCGCGGGTGAATGTCAGTGGCCACGCCCTCGTTAAGGTCAGTGGCATCAACAAGAGGGTGGAAGACATGCGTCAAACTGGGCGTGAGGTTTCGTGACCGCTTGAACGCGTTTTCGGGTAGGCGGGACCTTTATCAAAGAGATGGTGTCCACCTCAATGACAAGGGTAAGGGTGTACCAGGCGCGCCGGTACCTATACCGTATGGTGAGGTCAAGCCCGGGGATGGATGACGGGCCCCCACCCGAGGGGGATGATCTTGAGCCGATGGCGAACCGTTCAACTGAAGGGTACGTCCATGTACAGGTGGGTGACCCTCCTTCCAGGTTGGAGGGGGCTCAGGCTCCTGCGAAAATTGACCCCTCGTTAGTGAGGGGCTCTTCAACTACCGAAAGCCCTAGCTGTTCGGGAAACGGATCGTGCTAGAGGGCGGTCAGAATAGGGAGGGCTCCTTCCGTGCAGTGGTTTTTAATGCTAGGTCGATTAAGAATAAGTTGCGAGCTACGGGCGCTCTTAGCATCAAAATACCAGGATATCGTTGCTATCACCGAGTCCTGGATTCAAACTAATGGTAGGAACTACGTTGGGGAGTTCGAGATTTCCGGGTATAGAATGTTCCACAAGGACCGCACCCGTGGAGAGAGAGACTAATATACGTCAGGAACACGTTCAGTCCGGTTGACTGCCAGTTCCAATCGGAACGGGAGCTGCTTGGCATCGATCTGAACCTGGGAGGGACGAACTACACTGTAGGTTAATCTTGGTGTACATACCTCCGCATCTCCTCCCCGAAGAGGATACAGCCCTGTACACCGAACTCCGTAGCCTGCTAGGGTACAGGGTGTGTGTAGTTTTAGGAGATTTCAACTGTCGTGGCATAAACTGGGAAGACAGGACTGCTGATGCCGAAGGGAGAAGGCTAGTTGACTTTGCTGATAAGAACTTCCTGACTCAGTGGGTCAATAGGCCTACACGAGGCGAAAGCATTCTAGATTTAATATTCACGACCGAAGACAACCTCGTCACTGGCCTCACCGTTGACAAATCGTTGGGCGGGAGTGATCACGGTCTGATTAGGTTCTGTGTTTGCGTCCCTCGGGTGAACCGTAGTATCTCGAGAGGCAGTAAGCTCGATCTATGGCGGGCGGACTTTGTTGGCCTCCGGAACAGCATAGGTGAGATGGGGTTGGAGGTCGGCGGCGATGTTCAGTGAGTGTGGAGTGCATTCCGGGACCAGTTTATGGTGCTGCAGTCTGCTGCCATATCCTCAAAACCGGTCACCCCTGCTTCAACGCAGCCCAAGGGGTTCAGTCGAGACATCGCTTCGGCTATCTGAAATAGGAAAGCTGCGTATAAGAGGGCGAAGGCCAATTGTTGACACGAGAACACTGAGGCGTATGTCCGTTTGTGCAGGGAAGTCGAGGCGAAGGTTAGGCTAGCCAAACGCAACGAAGAACTCCAGATGGCAGGCCTCTGCAAGGCGAATCCTAAGGAATTTTTCAGTTATGTTAATAGTAGAAAGCCCAGTAGAAGCATGATAGGTCCGTTAAACGACCCTAGCGGTGCGCTGCGGACCTCCGACGCGGACATCGCTAATGTGCTGAATGAGTACTTAGCAGAAGTGTTCACCAGGGAGGACACCCACGTCATCCCCGAGCCAGGCGTCAGGCACGATGGTGCTCGCCTGGATAATGTTAGGTGTACCCCGACAGTCGTTGCCGATAGAATAGACAAACTGAATGCGTTTAAGGCTCTTGGCCCAGACCAGTTCCTCCCCCAGAGTCTTGCGGGTAGTGCGCGACCAGGTGGCTCCCCACCTGGCTACAGTCTTCAACAAATCGTTGCAGACGGGCCAGGTGCCTGGAGGGAAGCCAACGTGACCCCTATCTTTAAGAAAGGGGATCACGAGAGTCCAGAGAACTATCGTCCCGTTAGTCTCACTTCGGTCGTAGGTAAATTATTAGAGGGGATAATATCGGATAGGATCGTTGACCATTTGGATTCCTACAAGCTGCTTGGACTCCCAACATGGGTTTAGACAGCATAGGTCGTGTCTCACCAACCAGCTCGAGTTTTCCTACATCAAGTGGAGTGAGTACGATAAGAGTAGGGCGATTGATATACTGTACTTTATCTCGACTTAGAAAGCCTTTGATAAGGTACCTCACTGCCGGCTAATGGCCAAAGTCCGCGCCAAAGTTCGCTGATGACACCAAGCTTGGAGCCAATGTTTGGACGCCCGAAGCGATCGAGCAACTGCGTAGGATAGGAGAGTGGTCCGAAAAATGGCAAATGCCGTTCAACTTGGGTAAATGCAAGATCATGCTCATTGGCTACGCCAATCCCAAGTCGGATTACTCGATGTTGGGGAGTAATATCGAGGCTACTGATTTGGAAAAAGACTTGGGCGTGCTAATTAGCAGCGACCTTAAGTTTACCAAACAGTGCGCAGAGGTGGAGAAGAAAGCCCAGAACCTGTTGGGTTATATCAGGAGACAATTTCGATTTGGAACAAGGAGATTGTGCTCTCTCTGTACAATTCTATGGTTCGGCCGCACCTGGAGTATGCTGTGCAGTTCTGGTCGCCCACCCTCAGGAAAGATATTGAGAGGCTAGAGCGAGTCTAGGCGAGGGCCACAAAGTTAATCCCTTCTGTTAGGCCTATGGGCTACAATCGACGCTTACACGCCCTGAATTTGCTTTCGTTGGAAACTCGGAGGCTGCGCGATCAACTCATCGAGGTTGTCAAGCTCTTACACGGGTTCGACGATGTCGATTTTAGGAGCATGTTTAGTTTAAACGATAACTCGACTCGCAACAATGGTTGGAAGCTAGATTTGAAACGGTTTGTGTGGGAATTTCTTTACCTATAAGATCTGTGACACGTGGAACAGGCCACCTTCAGAAATTGTGAAGTTCTTCTGTGGATCAGTTCAAGAAAAGGTTAGACCGAACCTTGCACACTATTTGAGGATGTGTGTTACCGTCTTCTGGGGTGGCTGTTCGAGAAACTCTCTGACGATGTGAATAATTTTTCCCTGGCACCCTTTGCCATTGGTACTTTCACGGTATGGGCCGCAAGGCCTTTTGAGGCACTACTTGTCCTTGTAACTCACTCTCTCTCATATATATATATATATATATATATATATATATATATATATATATATATATATATATATATATACAGTCGAAAGTATTAATTCAACAATTCCTTCATATATGCTTAAATTTGGGTAATCCTGCCAAAATATTTAACAGCTTGTATGTTTTATAGTGGGTGTCTACAGTTAGCGAAAAGTTTTCCCTGATGAGAGTTTACAGTATATTAGTAATGTCCTCAAAATGACCGTATTATTGCCGAGTAGCGTTTGGAAAAGACTTTATGCGATGGATCCTTTTTCTACATTCACCGAGAGTCGCCTTTCATTCCTGTGATTTTATCAGGGTAAAAGTTGGTGAATTACTGTAGTGTACAAAATGGCAAAAACAAAAGAACTAACCAAACGTGAAAAAGCTCAAATAGCACTACTGTCATCTTAATGGTTTTCCCAGGTTGCAATTACCAAACCATTTAAGTGTTCAAGATGTACTGTTCAAACCACATTAAAATGTCAAAAAGAGACCAAGTTTCATGCCAATAAGCATCGAAGTGGTCGGAAAACTCAGTTTCCTTGTATAAAAATCGTTCCGTTCTGTCCCATTGAAGGGAACGGGAACTGTTGTTCGTGCAATACAGGTGAAAGGCGACTTAATAAAAAAGGGCTCAAAGGATGTAACGCAAAAATGAAGACGGCTGTTACAGACCAATCGCAAAATGAAGTTGCAGTATTCCAAAAATACATACAAGTTGGACCTCTGAGGATTGGGCTAAAATGCTTTGGTCTGATGAAAGTAACTTTTGAGTATTAAAGGAAAGTCTTAACATGCAATATGATTACCCTTTTTATCAATAAATGTTTTCGCTGAATTATGGTTTGCACGCGTAATATGTACAATAATTTAATTTTATTTGGCGGGTTTTGGAACATCGGGTCCACTTCACCAAGGAGACTGATTGTAGGACTCGAGACCGGTCTCGAAACCTTTTCTCCTTGTCTCGGTCTCGGTCTTGGCCACGGTGGTCTCGACTACATCACTGTGATGTTCCTCAAGTGCAACGAACGCTTATCTTGTTTTAAGTCGGCAGTTAACTGCCGACAAACGTCACAAACTATGAATCTGTGAATAAATTCTGAGTAAATTTTGAAATTGCCACTTGATAAGCTCTTTAGAATCTTTATTTCTGAATGTGAAATACAGAGCTTAAGAATCAGGCATTACACGATACTGAATACACGCAAAAATTGCATATGGTCTCGGTTTCGGTCTCGAGACCTTTTTTCTGGTCTCGATCTCGGATGCTTAGGTCTCAGTCTCAACCATGGTGGTCTCGACTACATCACTGTAGGAAGAAGAGTTGGAGAGACCTACAATAATAATTATGTTGCCCCCGACAGTCAAATTTGGAGGAGGCAACATCACGGTCTCAAGATGTACAGTATATCCTCAGCAAGCGTTGGAAAACTATTTTTATGTGAAGGTCCAATTAACTCTCCAACCTATACAGATAAGCCAGAAAAGGTCTTGAAACGCTCCATCGACAAATTATTTCCCGATCGAAGAAACCCAATATTATTTTTCAACTAGAAAATGACCCACGCCATACAACACCAGTCAGCAAGAGTTGGTTTGCAAAAGAACAATTACGCTGTCCCGACGGCCCTCGTCATTCTCCAGACCCGAATCCTATTGAACATGTAATTGTTCATCGAAATTTAAGCTACTGTACATGAAAATATAAATAAAGAAGGGGAGAAGATTGAGAGCAATATTTGCAAGTGGCTTGTAGACACTTCCTCGAACGGTTAAACAACAAATAAAAGCGAATGAAATATTTACTAAAATGTTAAAAAATTTATAAAATTTTCAGTATATACTTGTATAATCTTTCTTTTATTATTACTTTTGCCGAATCCTTTTGTCCCAATTCTGCGACGATACCTAGTACTTTTAGCAGTGTTTATATACATGTGTGTCCCAAAAGTTCTGCTCACATGATGTACAACATATTAGCCTTTGGGGCAGGACTTCTGGAACACCCTGTACGCATTTTTTAAATTCATTATTTAGGTTATTTAGGCGAGTTTGAACGACGGTTCAGGATCGACCTGCGGTCGACCCCTCTGCAGCATCCCACTCATTTGCGGGATTTGGTGAAGGAGGGAATTGTTGTCTGATCTCCTCCTGCACAGGAATCTGTCCAGCTGGTTCTTGAAGTTATTCAGATCGGTGTGCTGGAGATTCCTCACTTCTTTTGGTAGGACATTGAAAAGCTTTGGGTCTCGTATTCTGAGGGTATTTTCCATCCTCGTTTTCATGTCCCCTTGTCCCACCCAGCTGGGACCGTACAAAATCTGCCTCTTCTCTCATTTCAGTTTGTTTCTATTTCATTTCTATCTAAGGTTAGGGACAGAGCCCTCAAGTATTTTCCATATGTATATTATTGTGCACCGCTCGCGCCTTCTTTCGAGAAAGTATAGTTCCATATATATATACATACACAGGGTGTCCCAGAATTAACTATTTCAATGAAGTCGGACAAATTTTTTAAAAACACTTTTATTTATGTTTATCATGTTTAATATGTGTTAAAAATGTATAAATTTCTAAATTTTTTTCATAATTTTATTTTCATAATTTTTTCATTATCTGGTCCAATGAAAGACCGTCTGAAGTCATAGAATGGCAAAGAGACTCTCCAAAAGTTAACGTGTGGCTTGGAATGACCAAATCCAAAATTTATGGCCCATTCTTCTTTGCGGAGGCAACTGTAACAGGTACCGTCTACCTTGATATGCTTCAGCAGTTTCTCGAACCACAGCTTCTTGATGATGGCATTCTTGATAATGTTGTGTTTCAACAAGAAGCATTGATCTTTTGGCGATAAACCTTTGTTTTTATGAAACCCAATGCAAAGAAATCCAGGGGTGTCAAATCCGGAGAACGCGGAGGCCAAGGTCGAGGTCCTCCACGTCCAATCCACCGATTCGGAAGGCGTCTGTTGAGGTATTCTCGAACAATTAGAGCATAATGACATGGTGCTCCATCTTGTTGAAACACAACATTATCAAGAATGCCATCATCAAGAAGTTGTGGTTCGAGAAACTGCTGAAGCATATCAAGATAGACGGTACCTGTTACAGTTGCTTCCGCAAAGAAGAATGGGCCATAAATTTTGGATTTGGTCATTCCAAGCCACACGTTAACTTTTGGAGTCTCTTTGCCATTCTATGACTTCAGACGGTCTTTCATTGGACC
Organism: Bathynomus jamesi; assembly: GCA_023014485.1. NCBI lineage: Eukaryota > Metazoa > Arthropoda > Malacostraca > Isopoda > Cirolanidae > Bathynomus > Bathynomus jamesi. Next base: position 1,951,310 of record JAJOZX010000050.1, read on the forward strand.
AGATAATGAAAAAATTATGAAAATAAAATTATGAAAAAAATTTAGAAATTTATACATTTTTAACACATATTAAACATGATAAACATAAATAAAAGTGTTTTAAAAAATTTGTCCGATTTCATTGAAATAGATAGTTAATTCTGGGACACCCTGTATATACACACAAACTCAGAATGGTCTGTGTTTAACATATATATATATATATATATATATATATAATATATATATTTATATATATATATATATATATATAATATATATTTATATATATATTATATATATATATATATATAATATCAAAGCTATTGACTTCTCCTTAGGGAACCGGAGCTTACAGATGAAAAGAAGGATCAACACAACGGCAAACATTTTCATTTATTTGTACATCAGACGTTTCGACAAAACTTTTGTCATCATCAGTGAGTTAAGTCTTAAAACCTTAAAAAAAAATTGAAAAGTGAAAGTTACATCAATACAATATTAAGACCATTAAAATTAAAACCTTAAAGCAAAATGAAAATTGCATCAATACAAAATTAAAAACATTTAAATTTCATCACTATAAAAACTAAAATTAAATTAAATTTCATCACTATAAAAACTAAAATTAAATTACCTCAATAGGTAAATACACAATGTTTACATCCACCTCCATACTTGGCAAAGTCTAAGAGAACACTAGGTGGTCAAAGGACTAGAAAGGGTATATCTGTGAAACACGGTTGGTTGTCAAAAGAGTCGTAATTTGTAGGATGAGCTATTATTATTAAGGGAGGGTTTGTTTCTATAGATGTACAAAGATTCTAAAATACGGAGTTCTGTAAGGTTATTGGATCTAGTTAAAATTTCAAACTGAGTTTGTGAAGGGGATGGTCGTTTTCATCACTGTGGTTTCTAATTGCGGATTGTGGAGGGCTACTGAGGGGACGGTTGGTACGGACTGACAAGCCCAAATGTTGAGAAAGGCGCACCTCCAGTTGGAGTTGAGTGCTGCCAATATACGCAGCCTTACAGCTGTCGCACGTGTATTTGTAAACAACATTGGGGCATACAGTTTTGGGGAATTCATCTTTGAACTTTAAAAAATTTGATAATTTAAGTGGGTTGACGAAGGCGAATCTAAAATTTATTTGGGGATAACTAGACTTGAGTAGTTTGGACAATTCACCTCGAATACGCAATGATAAATAACCATAAAAAGGTAATTTAATATATCTGGTTTCTTTTTGTACTGTAGTTACGGGGAGTTTAGTATCAAAAGTGTTATTTAAAAATTTCTTTAATTGGTTATCGAATAGATGAGAAGGGTAGTAATTGTTAATAAAGTACTGTTTTAAAAATTTAAATTCTTCGTTTAACGAAAAGTAATCCGAACAAATACGGTAACTTCTTGTTAATAATGTTACTATAGCACTAATCTTATATTTATAAAATACAACTTAAATAATTGGTTCCCAAGCCAGTAAAAGTTTGTTTCCGAAATAGTGAAGTATGGAACTTATTATGGGCCCGTTTAACTAAAACATCCAGGAAAGGTAAACTATTATTTGTTTCGTTTTCACACGTGTACTTAATATTACTATGTTGTTTATTAAGATAATCAAGAAAAAGTTTTACGTGTGAAGGATGGTTAAATATTAAGAAAGTGTCATCCACGTATCTTCTGTAATATATGGGTTTAAAACTACTAGGACAATTTTTCAACCAAATTTCTTCGTAATGGCAAAGAAATGCATTTGCTAGTGTTGGGCTTAACGGGGAACCCATAGCTACCCCATCAATTTGGCTGTAAAGGTTGCTATTAAATAAGAAAAGATTATCAAAACACACTATTTCGAGAAGGTTTTTAAATTGAGTCTGAGTGAGGCCATTAATAAGAGTATTATCAGTAGTGAATAACTTATTTAGTATGATATTTAATGTTTCAAACTGTATGCCCCAATGTTGTTTACAAATACACGTGCGACAGCTGTAAGGCTGCGTATATTGGCAGCACTCAACTCCAACTGGAGGTGCGCCTTTCTCAACATTTGGGCTTGTCAGTCCGTACCAACCGTCCCCTCAGTAGCCCTCCACAATCCGCAATTAGAAACCACAGTGATGAAAACGACCATCCCCTTCACAAAACTCAGTTTGAAATTTTAACTAGATCCAATAACCTTACAGAACTCCGTATTTTAGAATCTTTGTACATCTATAGAAACAAACCCTCCCTTAATAATAATAGCTCATCCTACAAATTACGACTCTTTTGACAACCAACCGTGTTTCACAGATATACCCTTTCTAATCCTTTGACCACCTAGTGTTCTCTTAGACTTTGCCAAGTATGGAGGTGGATGTAAACATTGTGTATTTACCTATTGAGGTAATTTAATTTTAGTTTTTATAGTGATGAAATTTAATTTAATTTTAGTTTTTATAGTGATGAAATTTAAATGTTTTTAATTTTGTATTGATGCAATTTTCATTTTGCTTTAAGGTTTTAATTTTAATGGTCTTAATATTGTATTGATGTAACTTTCACTTTTCAATTTTGTTTTAAGGTTTTAAGACTTAACTCACTGATGATGACAAAAGTTTTGTCGAAACGTCTGATGTACAAATGAAAATGTTTGCCGTTGTGTTGATCCTTCTTTTCATATATATATATATATATACGTCATGGCCACGTCGCAGCGCCACTTCCCGTAAACCAGCTAAGTTCGCGACGATGGGTAGTAGTTACATGGGTGACCATACTCTGCGTTCAAATGATGTAGCGACCCATGGCTCGGATCCACATAAAGCTAAAAGTCCCCTCCGTCACATAACCTTTGCTGTTACGAAGGAGGGTAAACAACCACAAACATACACAATATATATATATATATATATATATATATATATATATATATATATATATATATATATATCTTCTACACAAGCGTCGTTCTTTACATTAATTATACTGCGTGTTGTTTGCAGTAATATATATATATATATATATATATTATACAGGAAGTAGGAGCCAAGGGCGAATGCCAATAAATAAGTCCCCCACCCAATAGAAGGAAATACCAAAATCAAGGTCCAGAGTTTTCGATATATTGAACAACTAATTGTGGTTCAACAACAGTAATTCGGTGTATAAAAACTTAAAAAGGCCTATACCAATCGGATCAACAAGACCATACCATCGACACTAAAAAACTAACAACCTAATTTAACGTAACAGCGTAACCTAACCACCTCTGCTAATTTAATTTCACCAATATTAATCTAATTTTACCCCTCAATATATTTATCAACAGAATGTCAAGTGAATTAGATGTCGTAATCCAGATATAAAATGGCTTGCATGGTCGAAACGTTTTCTTTTCTTCCTGTGATTAGACTCTCGCATTGAGGGGAAAATTAGTTGGCTTCTTCTTTACTTTACCTTGTCATGCCACACTCTTACGAAAACCAAACTCAAAAGGAAACGAGCGTCTTTTCTTTCCATATGATAACACGTGATAATTTTGTAGTCAACATGTGTAAAAAAAAAATGTATTGTGTATATGTATATGTATATGTATATGTATATATATATATATATCCGTTATTAGTGGTGAACCGGATGTCAGTTTTTCAACATCTGCGGATGCGGATATTTAGTTAATCTATCAATATAATATAGAATTATGAATATATGACATAATTTTTCAAATTTCGTGATATTACTATTATGGCAGGCTACGCATAATAATTAAAATTAATATTAATGTTTTCATTATGATAAAAATAATAACTTTCTCAAGAGTTTCAGCCACAGAAAATTCAATGAAACAAGTTTCATTCAATTTTCTGTGTTACCAGGAATTTATATTTTGAGGTTTATATATTTGTTTGTTCATTAATAATAATTAATGCTTTACATGAAATGTGCATGACTGGGTCTTATAAGCTACTTTATAAGCTAATTTAATTGTAAATTGCATAATTTATTAGAGGTAATATCCGCATAACATCCACACAGAAGTGCGGATGCGGATGTTAAAAATGATGCGGATGCGGATATCCGGTCCACCACTAATATATATAGGTATATATATATATACAGGGTGTCCCAGAATTAACTATCTATTTCAATGAAATCGGACAAATTTTTTAAAAACACACTTTTATTTGTTTATCATGTTTAATATGTGTTAAAAATGTATAAATTTCTAAAAAAAAATCATAATTTTATTTTCATAATTTTTTCATAGTTTTATTTTTAGAATGGCAAAGAGACTCTCCAAAAGTTAACGTGTGGCTTGGAATGACCAAATCCAAAATTTATGGCCCATTCTTCTTTGCGGAAGCAACTGTAACAGGTACCGTCTACCTTGATATGCCTCAGCAGTTTCTCGAACCACAGCTTCTTGATGATGGCATTCTTGATAATGTTGTGTTTCAACAAGATGGAGCACCATGCCATTATGCTCTAATTGTTCGAGAATACCTCAACAGACGCCTTCCGAATCAGTGGATTGGACGTGGAGGACCTCGACCTTGGCCTCCGCGTTCTCCGGATTTGACACCCCTGGATTTCTTTGCATGGGGTTTCATAAAAACAAAGGTTTATCGCCAAAAGATCAATAGTTTAGCTGAACTTAAAGAACGCATCCAGTTGGCAGTGCGGGAGATAACACCTGAAACGCTTCAAAATGTGTTTCGCAGCGCTGAGGATAGATTTGAAATTTGCAGATACAGACGGTGCACATGTTGAAACTTCTCAATAAAGTTTTGACTTATGATTTATAAATCTATTTGTTTTTGTATCATAATTTAGTAATAAACACAAAATTATGTCAGTTTTTATTAAATTTGTCCGATTTCATTGAAATAGATAGTTAATTCTGGGACACCCTGTATATAAGCAAAGAACCACAGGGAAAGGGAAAAGGAAACACGAAGTCCGAGCGCTTTCGCGATATATTCATATCTTCAGGGACAAGAAAGAAATAGACAGAATTTACAAAGTAAATGAGTTAAATACACAAGCGAAAAAATTCCCCAATAGGCAACTCAATCTAAAAACAATAAAACAATCTAAAACTTCCCCAATATATAACTTAATCTAAAGGCTACTAAATTATTGAATACATAAAAACTATATAAAGGAAATTATACAATTAACATGTACACAAAAAAATGATAACAGTTATTAGAAATAGTATTTAATTAAAACAGGCAATTAAGTGGCAAGAATGCAGTAGTCTAAGGAAACAGAGGAGATGGCGCAATCGTCGGCACGTGCTACTTTCAGAATATTCCGTTACCTATTTTTTCGCTTGTGTATTTAACTCATTTACTTTGTAAATTCTATTTCTTTCTTGTCCTTGAAGATGTGAATATATCACGAAAGCGCTCGGACTTCGTGATTTCTTTGCATATATATATATATATATATATATATATATATATATATATATATTACACAATTTTTAGAGCCTCGGACTCCCCTCGGAAGGGAACTATAAATGTCCCCATTTCTGGCTCCCCCGCTGCCGGTACCAAGAAGGCAGACCCGGGCATCGGGGCTACTTCTGCTACCACTAGTGATGCAACGTGTCATTACAAGTTGCAAAATTGACATGTCAAGTTGAAACTTGTCAATGACAAGTTTGACAGGTTGAAATTGGACGGTAATGCTAATAAAAACACTAATTACAAGCTGTTTTTTATTAATCCAATCATGATACATGAATATATCGCGCACTAATCATAAGTCCAGAAGGAAAATGTGATGCAGAATAAATTTTTTAAGCAATTTTTATGTGAAATCATTCAAATCAAGTGCTGTAGGGCCCGTAGATAACTTATACTAATCACTATTTAGTCATCATTTCATTTTCATCATTTAAATGACCCTCATCTCCTTCAGGATCATCATCATCTACATAATCTACATGATCATCAAACTCGAACTCTGTTATATCGTCATTTTGTACCGTGGGTGTAAGGGGAGCATTCTCATTTTCAGATGGCAATTGTTGGTCTCTTAAAAATATTTGGAGATTATGTTTCACATAAGTTAACTTCATAGCACGATCCACTACCAGCCTGGTTCGTTTGATGGTGTGAGTCGTGCCAAATGATGAGAATGTCCTCTCTGTAGCTGCCGATGTTGCTGGAAGTTGCAGTAATGCAATGCCAATCTTAGCTAAAGAACTAGAGCTGCATACTCCTGCCCGCCAAATCCAACCCTCGCAGTTGGCGTGCGAAAGTATTTTTCGAGTTTAATTTTTGGATTTACCATTATTAATTCAATTAACTTCAATATGTAAGTTGTAACTGTACAGCCTCAAAGGTCTAAATCGCAATGAATATAAAAAAATATGACTAGCTTCTGAGTGAAGAAGGAAAAAATCATTTATTTAAGATATTAAGAAGCATCCTATATGCCTAATTATAAATATTTATTTTCATATAGTCACTGAGTTCATCTATATTAACTATATTGATTGACTATATAGCCTAGGCTATATTATTTATATATATATATATATATATAGAGAGAGAGAGAGAGAGAGAGAGAGAGATAGAGAGAGAGAGAGAGAGAGAGAGAGAGAGAGAGAGAGAGAGAGGAGAGAGAGAGAGAGAGAGTTACAAGGAGTTACAAGGAGTTACAAGGAAAAGAGTACCTCAAAAGGCCTTGCGGCCCATACCGAGGAGGTACCAATGGCAACGGGTGCCACGGAAAATTTTTCTACACACTCAAAGAGTGTGCAAAATTTGGTCTAACCTTTTCTTGAACTGATCCACAGAGGAACTGTTCACAACTTCCGAAGGTAACCTGTTCCATGTGTCACAGATCTTATACGTAAAGTAATTCCCACACACTAGTCCTAAACCGTTTCAAATCCAACTTCCAACCATTGTTGCGAGTTGGGTTATCATTTAAACTAAACATACTTCTAAAATCGACATCGTTGAACCCTCGTAAGAGCTTGAAAACCTCGATCAGTTGACCGCGCAGCCTCCGAGTTTCAAGCGAAAACAAGTTCAGGGCGCGTAACCGTCGATTGTAGCCCATATGCCTAACCGAAGGGATTAACTTTGTGGCCCTCGCCTGCACTCGCACCAGCCTCTCAATATCTTTCCTGAGGGTGGGCGACCAGAACTGCACAGCATACTCCAGGTACGGCCGAACAAGGGAATTGTACAGTGAGAGCACAATCTCCTTGTTCCGAAACTGAAATTGCCTCCTGATATAACCCAATAGTTTCTGGGCTTTCTTTTCCACCTCTACACACTGTTTCGTAAACTTAAGGTCGCTGCTAATTAGCACACCCAAGTCCTTTTCTAAATCAGTCACCTCGATATTACTGCCCAACATCGAGTAGTCCGACTTGGGATTGGCGTAGCCAATGTGCATCACTTTGCATTTACCCAAGTTAAACGGCATTTGCCATTTTTCGGACCACTCTCCTATCCTACCTAGGTCCGCACGCAGTTCCTCGATCGCTTCGGGCGTCCCAACATTGGCCCCAAGCTTGGTGTCATCAGCGAATTTGGCGATCCGACTGACGATGCCACCGTCGATATCATTTATGTAAATGGTAAACAACAGTGGCCCCAAAACGGAACCCTGAGGAACCCCACTAGTGACCGAGGCCCAACCCGAACTAGCCCCTTTAATTACCACCCTCTGCCGCCTATTCCTCAGCCAGTTTTCAATCCACCTACCTGTTTCCCCACCGATACAAAGCGCGCGCACTTTCGCCATTAGCCGGCGGTGAGGTACCTTATCAAAAGCTTTCTGAAAGTCGAGATAAAGTATATCAATCGCCCTACTCTTATCGTACTCACTCAACATGACGTGGAAAAACTCGAGCAAGTTGGTGAGACACGACCTATGCCGTCTAAACCCATGTTGGGAGTCCCCAAGCAGCTTGTAGGAATCCAAATGGTCAACGATTCTATCAGCTATTATCCTTTCTAATAATTTACCTACAACTGAAGTGAGACTAATAGGACGATAGTTCCCTGGACTTTCGTGATCCCCTTTCTTAAAGATAGGGGTCACGTTGGCCTCCCTCCAGTCACCAGGCACCTGGCCCATCACCAACGATTTGTTGAAGACTGTAGCCAGGTGGGGAGCCACCTGGTCGCGCACTTCTCGCAAAACACTGGGGAGAAACTGGTCTGGCCCAGGAGCCTTAAACGCGCTCAGTTTGTCTATTCTATGAGCAACGACTGTCGCGGTACATCTAACACTATCCAGGCCAGCACCTTCGTGCCTCACAGCTGGCTCGGGGATGACGCGGGTATCCTCCCTGGTGAACACTCCCGCAAAGTACTCATTAAGCACATTAGCGATGTCCGCGTCGGAGGTCCGCAGAACGCCGCTTCCGTCCTTTAAAGGACCTATCATGCTTCTAATGGGCTTTCTACTATTAACATAACTGAAGAACTCCTTAGGGTTCCCCTTGCAGAGGCTTGCCACCCGTAGTTCTTCGTTACGTTTCGCTAGCCTAACCTTCGCCTTCACTTCCCTACACAGGCGGACATACGCTAAAGTGTTCTCATGGGAACGATTGGCCTTCGCCCTCCTATACGCTACTTTCCTATTTCGGATAGCCGAGGCGATGTCACGATTGAACCACTTAGGCTGCGTTGAAGCAGGGGTGACCGGTTTTGAGGGTATGGCAGCAGACTGCAGCACCATAAACTCGTCCCGGAATGCACTCCACACTCCCTCAACATCGCCGCCGACCTCTAACCCCATATCTCCTACGCTATCCCTGAGGCTAACAAAGTTCGCCCGCCGGAGATCGAGCTTACTGCCTCTCGAGTTACTACGCTTCACCCGAGGGACGCACACACGGAACCTAATAAGACTGTGATCACTCCCGCCCAACGATTCGTCAACGGTGAGGCCAGTGACGAGGTTGTCTTCGGTCGTGAACACTAAGTCCAAAACGCTTTCGCCTCGTGTAGGCTCGTTGACCCACTGAGTGAGGAAGTTCTCATCAGCAAAGTCAACTAGCCTCCTCCCTTCAGCATCGGCAGTCCTGTTTTCCCACTTTATGCCGCGACAGTTGAAGTCTCCTAAAACTACACACACCCTATCCCCTAGCAGGCTACTGAGTTCGGTGTACAGGGCTGTATCCTCCTCGAGGAGGAGATGCGGAGGTCTGTACACCAAGATTAACCTATAGTTCGTCCCTCCCACGTTCAGATCGACGCCAAGCAGCTCCCGTTCCGACCGGAACTGGCAGTCAACCGGACTCAACGTGTCCCTCACGTATATTAGTACCCCACCCCCCTCCCCACGGGTGCGGTCTTTGCGAAACATTCTATACCCGGGAATTTCGAACTCCCCAACGTAGTCCCTACGATCAGTATGAATCCAGGACTCGGTGATAGCAACGATATCCTGGTATTCTGATGCTAAGAGCGCCCGTAGCTCGCGAAACTTGTTCCTAATTGACCTAGCATTAAAAAGCATTGCTCGGAGGGAGCCTTCCCTATTCTGACCGCCCCCTAGCACGACCCGTTTCCCGAACAGCCAGGGCTGTCGGGAGTCGAAGAGCCCCTCACTATTGCTGTTGGAGGGGGACTATCTGCTGGGGGAGGGGACTAACTGCTGCTGGGGGAGGGGGACTAACTGCTGCTGGGGGAGGGGGACTAACTGCTGCTGGGGGAGGGGGACTAACTGCTGCTGGGGAGGGGGACTAACTGCTGCTGGGGGAGGGGGACTAACAGCTGCTGGGGGAGGGGGATTAACTGCTGCTGGGGGAGGGGGACTAACTGCTGCTGGGGGAGGGGGACTAACTGCTGCTGGTGGAGGGGGACTAACTGCTGCTGGGGGAGGGGCACTAACTGCTGCTGGGGGAGGGTGACTAACTGCTGCTGGGGAGGGGTACTAACTGCTGCTGGGGGAGGGTGACTAACTGCTGCTGGGGGAGGGTGACTAACTGCTGCTGGGGGAGGGTGACTAACTGCTGCTGGGGGAGGGTGACTAACTGCTGCTGGGGAGGGGGACTAACTGCTGCTGGGGGAGGGGGACTAACTGCTGCTGGGGGAGGGGGACTAACTGCTGGGGGACTAGGTTTAACCGTTTGGGGAGCAGGATCAATTGCTGGTTTGGGGGTCTTAGTTTAAAAAGATTATACAAATTAATGTTCAGTAAATCACCACACTTCTTTTTCCCCTTCTGGTTAAAATGTATCCCGTCCGTACCAAAGTATTCCCCATTTCCGTGGAATGTAGGCCAAAAATCGACAAACTTTTAGGCCTTTTTCATCACACATGCGTTTAACTCTTTTATTTATGCTAATGAGAGAGAGAGAGAGAGAGAGAGAGAGAGAGAGTTACAAGGAGTTACAAGGAAAAGAAGTACCTCAAAAGGCCTTGCGGCCCATACCGAGGAGGTACCAATGGCAACGGGTGCCAGGGAAAATTTTGTCTTTCAAACTATGCTAGCAGTAGTAGAAAACTGGATAGAAAAGTAGAAGGCTCTCTCCCCACCCTCCGCTCCCTCCCTGCCAGAGGCAGGTACGGAAAAAGGTTGAAGAAAATACCTTGACCCTGGAAAAGTAGCCAAGGAAATTTTACAGGAAAGTGGAGAATATAAATAGCTCTATATTTAGCTTGCTCACAGAGACACCGAGCAAGCGAACTCCTGCAGAGTTTTCTGAGGTTTTAATCTTAAACTATGAGTGTGTTCTGTACTTTGTCTAGCCTATTTTTAAACAGATTTACACTTTGACTGGAAACATCCTCTGAGGGAAGTTGGTTCCAGATATCAACTATTTTACAGGAAAAGAAATTTCCGCAGACTGAGGTCCTAAATGTCTTTACACACTCAAATAGTGTGCAAGATTTCGTCTAACCTTTTCTTGAACTGATCCACAGAGGAACTGTTCACAACTTCCGAAGGTAACCTGTTCCATGTGTCACAGATCTTATACGTAACGTAATTCCCACACACACTAGTCCTAAACCGTTTCAAATCCAACTTCCAACCATTGTTGCGAGTTGGGTTATCATTTAAACTAAACATAATTCTAAAATCGACATCGTTGAACCCTCGTAAGAGCTTGAAAACCTCGATCAGTTGACCGCGCAGCCTCCGAGTTTCAAGCGAAAACAAGTTCAGGGCGCGTAACCGTCGATTGTAGCCCATATGCCTAACGGAAGGGATCAACTTTGTGGCCCTCGCCTGCACTCGCTCCAGCCTCTCAATATCTTTCCTGAGGGTGGGCGACCAGAACTGCACAGCATACTCCAGGTACGGCCGAACAAGGGAATTGTACAGTGAGAGCACAATCTCCTTGTTCCGAAACTGAAATTGCCTCCTGATATAACCCAATAGTTTCTGGGCTTTCTTTTCCACCTCTACACACTGTTTCGTAAACTTAAGGTCGCTGCTAATTAGCACACCCAAAAGAGAGAGAGAGAGAGAGAGAGAGAGAGAGAGAGAGAGAGAGAGAGAGTTACAAGGAGTTACAAGGAAAAGAAGTACCTCAAAAGGCCTTGCGGCCCATACCGAGGAGGTACCAATGGCAACGGGTGCCAGGGAAAATTTTGTCTTTCAAACTATGCTAGCAGTAGTAGAAAACTGGATAGAAAAGTAGAAGGCTCTCTCCCCACCCTCCGCTCCCTCCCTGCCAGAGGCAGGTACGGAAAAAGGTTGAAGAAAATACCTTGACCCTGGAAAAGTAGCCAAGGAAATTTTACAGGAAAGTGGAGAATATATAAATAGCTCTATATTTAGCTTGCTCACAGAGACACCGAGCAAGCGAACTCCTGCAGAGTTTTCTGAGGTTTTAATCTTAAACTATGAGTGTGTTCTGTACTTTGTCTAGCCTATTTTTAAACAGATTTACACTTTGACTGGAAACATCCTCTGAGGGAAGTTGGTTCCAGATATCAACTATTTTACAGGAAAAGAAATTTCCGCAGACTGAGGTCCTAAATGTCTTTACACACTCAAATAGTGTGCAAGATTTCGTCTAACCTTTTCTTGAACTGATCCACAGAGGAACTGTTCACAACTTCCGAAGGTAACCTGTTCCATGTGTCACAGATCTTATACGTAACGTAATTCCCACACACACTAGTCCTAAACCGTTTCAAATCCAACTTCCAACCATTGTTGCGAGTTGGGTTATCATTTAAACTAAACATACTTCTAAAATCGACATCGTTGAACCCTCGTAAGAGCTTGAAAACCTCGATCAGTTGACCGCGCAGCCTCCGAGTTTCAAGCGAAAACAAGTTCAGGGCGCGTAACCGTCGATTGTAGCCCATATGCCTAACGGAAGGGATCAACTTTGTGGCCCTCGCCTGCACTCGCTCCAGCCTCTCAATATCTTTCCTGAGGGTGGGCGACCAGAACTGCACAGCATACTCCAGGTACGGCCGAACAAGGGAATTGTACAGTGAGAGCACAATCTCCTTGTTCCGAAACTGAAATTGCCTCCTGATATAACCCAATAGTTTCTGGGCTTTCTTTTCCATCTCTACACACTGTTTCGTAAACTTAAGGTCGCTGCTAATTAGCACACCCAAGTCCTTTTCTAAATCAGTCACCTCGATATTACTGCCCAACATCGAGTAGTCCGACTTGGGATTGGCGTAGCCAATGTGCATCACTTTGCATTTACCCAAGTTAAACGGCATTTGCCATTTTTCGGACCACTCTCCTATCCTACCTAGGTCCGCACGCAGTTCCTCGATCGCTTCGGGCGTCCCAACATTGGCCCCAAGCTTGGTGTCATCAGCGAATTTGGCGATCCGACTGACGATGCCACCGTCGAGAGAGAGAGAGAGAAGAGAGAGAGAGAGAGAGAGAGAGAGAGAGAGAGAGAGAGAGAGAGAGAGAGAAAAGACCAGTTTCAACTTGTCAAAGCATTCTGACATGTCATTGACAAGTCCAACTTGTCATATCAACTTGTCAGACCTCGCATCACTAGCTACCACCCATTCGAGATGTCCTGGCCGTTTGTCCGATTCGCTTTTCATACACTTTTACAACATTCGTGGCCTTTCCCCAAATTTCCAATCTGTTGAACACCACCACCACCACCACAAATTTTTTTTCTTCTTGTATGTAGGCCCAATGCCTACATATTTGGTTCTACGTATAGCATTTTTTCCCATTTCCAATAGGCTTTGTCGCCAATCCTGAGGCAATTTTGTAGTTACTTAATACAATAAATTAATAATTTGTATTTAATTATTATGAAATAAAGGTACCACATACGATACCATATTGTAGGCGTGTATAAGCCTGGGTTTGAATTAAGCTTTGTTGTGAATTGTAATGTAAAGTGTATGACAGGCATGTATAGTTTTTTCCATATTGCGTATATGTATACAATAACCTAACTTGCTCTTGTATTCTCAAACTAAATACATCTGCACTGTCTACTTTTCTCCTAATTCTATTGACTATCCAAAACTCTTTGAATACCTTACTTCCAAAGTGGAACACATTCTATCCCACTTTCCTTTTGCAGAAATCTCCATTTTCGGAGATTTCAATGTTCACCACCCCCTTTGGCTTTCCTCCCATTTCACTACCATCCCTGGTGAATTAGATTACAATTTCTCTATCCTGAAAGACCTGGAGCAGATTGTACAGCACCCTACTCGTATCCCCGATCGCCTTGGAGATAGACCCAACATTCTGGATTTATTTCTAACTCATCCTTCTTCTCACTCTGTCAAACTTTTCTCTCTGTTGGGCTCCTCCGACCACAACCTTATATCTGCTTCATCTCCTATCACTTCAGTTCGGCCTTTGGATCCTTCTAAACGGAGATGGCTTTAGCATTTGGCGCCCTTGACTGGGAGGCCCTTAGGCATACTTTCTTGATTTCCTATGAAATGATTACTGCTTCCGTGGCTGGGGCTCCTCCAAGTGCGCTGAGTGTATCACGGAGGTAATTCTCTCGGGCATAGAGGAGTATATTCTATATTCTTTCCCTTCTACTAACGCAAAAAAAAAAAACATGGTTTAACTTTACTTCTTCTGTTATCCGCAGCAAGGAGGAGGCTTTCAGAAGGTACCGTTGCATCCAAATCCCGTTTCTCATCAACTTATATTTCTGCCCAGAATTGTGCAAAATTTGTTCTTCAACTCGCCAAAAATTCCTTCATCGGACAAAATTGTGAAAACCTATCTAACTCTAATTCTTCTCGTCCTTTCTGGCACCAAGCTAAGAAGCTCTCCAACAACTTTACTACTTCTTTCTCACCTCTTTTCCATTTTGACAGATTAATTGCCGTTTCTTCTGATAAAGATGAACTCTTCGCTCAAACTTTCACTTCCATCTCAATCCTGGACGATTCCGGTGCTGTTCCTCCATCTCCTCCCTCCTCTGAATTAATTATGTCTGAAATGAGACTCTCTCCAAAGATGTTTTATCTACCCTATCTGGGTTCAACTCTAGGAAAGCGTACGGTCCTAATTGGGTCCCTCCTGTTGTTCTCCAGAACCGTGCTTCTGTACTGACACCTTGCAAAAGCAAACTCGTTCGTCGTTGTCTTTCATTGATATTTTTCCTTCCTGCTATAAGTCCGCTTTCATTCAGTCTGTCCCAATGAAGGGTAACCGCTGTCAACCCTCCAACTATCATCCAATTGCTTTGATTTCTTGTCTTTCTAAAGTTTTTTAATCTGTCCTTAATAGGAAGATTCTTAAATACACCTCTACTCACAATATTCCTTCAAATCGTTAGTATGGGTTCGGCGAGGGGCGCTCTACTGGCAATCTTCTTGCATATCTCTCCGACTCCTGATCATCCTCTTTTTGGATTTTGGTGAAAATTGCACTGGACATATCGAAAGCTTTTGATAGAATTTGGCACAAATCCTTAATTTCAAAATTGCCTTTCTTCCGTTTCTATCATTCTATCTGTGACTATTTCTGATTTCCTTTCTGGCCGATTTATAGCTACGGTTATAGGATGGCCACTGTTCTTCTCCTGAGGCTATTAACAGTAGTGTTCCTCGGGGCTCTATCCTGTCACCCACTCTCTCATTTATTAATGATCTTTAAGTCACACTTCCTGCCCTATCCACTCCTACGCCGATGATTCCACCCTCCACCCGCTTCACAAAGCGTCCCTCTCAACAATCACTCCATACTTCGAGTGAGACGGCTATGGCGCATCTGACCTCGGACCTTTCTACGATCTTTGACTGGGGCAAAGAAAACTTCATGATTTTCAGTGCCTCCTCCATCTGTCTACTCGTCACAATCGTCCACACGACTATCCCTTTATCTTTATCAACACAACTTTATTGATAAAGTTTATATTCACATTGTTATAGTTAAGTAATTGAATATTAGTGGTTTTTAGCGATTTAGAAGTTTTCACAGCGTGCCGGCTTAATTTAACTTAAACTTGTGACGGTTATACACTAATTTAACTTGCGCAATGCCGTCGCAGAAAGCGTCGTGTGTTAGGTGTGGGATAAATAGGTGGTATACAGATTTTAAAGATTATAACGGCGGTCCTATGGCGATTACCGAGAGATCGGTTTGTTTCGTTTGTGATTTAAGGGAGGAAATAGTTGACATAAAACGTAGTGTACGTAAGGTAACGGAGACTTGCAACGCTTGATGAGAGCAGGGGTAGGGCTACAGTTGACAAAAGCCGAACCAATACTAACGGTGAAGATGTTAGTAATTTGAAAGGGGAGGTGCGTAACCTAGTTTCTAGTTTAGAGAGCTTATCGGGAAGGTTGGATAGAGTTGAGGAAGGGGATAAGGTTGGTCCGAGATCAGTAGATGGGGAGGGATTTAGAGAAGTTAAGGGTGGAGCTAGGCCACGTACGTTAGGTGATAGAAATCTCCCCCTATCGAGGTTTCGAACGAACCCTTTCGCCCATTTGGATAGGGACGTGAACGAGGGGGAAACTATTTTAATTGGGGACTCTTTAGTGCGCCATATGGAAAGAGTTCGTTGAACGGCATCCAACCAAGAGGAGGAGGGTCTGTCTCCCAGGGCCAGGGTTGACAGATTAGAGACGAAGTGGATAGGATTGACGTTGCCTCCCGTCACTCGATGTTGGTGACGATGGTAGGGGGCAACGACTCGTATAGGCCCGATACGAGAGTGCCTGACCTTTTGGAGAGATATAGGGGGTTAATTAGGTCCCTGAAGGCGAGGTCAGATAGGTCTTTAGTTCTAGGTATTACCCCTAGGCACGGTTTGGGTCTTAGGATTACGTCAAAAACAATATTTTTAATACTAAATTAGAAGAGATTTGTGCTGAGGAAAATGTACCCTTCGTAAAGC
The DNA here is from genome assembly GCA_023014485.1 of Bathynomus jamesi. Classification (NCBI taxonomy): domain Eukaryota; kingdom Metazoa; phylum Arthropoda; class Malacostraca; order Isopoda; family Cirolanidae; genus Bathynomus; species Bathynomus jamesi. The sequence continues at coordinate 1,967,581 of JAJOZX010000050.1, forward strand.
TGTGGTCAGAATTCAGTGATCCTAGCCTTTTTATAAAAGATGGGGTGCATTTTAATGAAATAGGTAATGCTAGGCTAGGTAGGTTAATTGACGAAAACGTCGAAAGCTGTATAGGTCGAAGCCTTCTTTAAACGTTGTGGGTCGGGAACGCGGGCCCGACGTGAAAAATAGTTTAAAACGCCGACCGTGGTAAAAAATAACTTAAACGTCTTTTATTGTAACGCGGTAGTATTAGAAATAAATTAAACGAATTTAAGGCGATAATTTATTCCGGCAACTACGATATAGTTGCTATCACTGAAACGTGGTTAAATACCGTGACTCGGGACTTGTTGGGGGAACTTGATATACCGGGTTTTAAACTCTTTATAATGATAGGTTACATAGGATTGGTGGCGGCGTTTTGCTGTACATTCGTAATTCCCTTAGGGCTATCGAGGTTAAGATAGATTTTCCGGCAGCAATTAATGCGATATGCGTTGAAGTTAGGGCGCGTAGTATTAGTTTTAATTTTGTTGTTGTTTATAGACCTCCCGTTCAACCCTCGATACCGATACTAGATTTTACTCACTTCTTGGTAACTTTATTGATAATCGGAATAGTATAATTGTCGGAGACTTTAACTGCCCTAATGTTAATTACGAGACTTTTACTGGTAATGAGGAGGGTTTGAGATTGATTGAGTTCATGGAAGATAATTTTTTACGACAGATGGTTACCGAACCAACACGCGGTGACAATATTTTACGTGGTGATGACGAACGGCGAAAATATAGTCGAAGTTTAGAAGTAGGCGAGAGTTTAGGATGTAGTGATCATCAAATTCTTAGGTTTAAGTTATTGATAGAAAACACTAAGGATAGTAACGTAATAGAAGTCCCTGATTTTCGTAGGGCAATTTTGATAGTTTTGCGGATAGGATGAGAGTAGTGGACTGGGATAACTTATTTATGGGTAATGACACAAATTTGCATTGGGAGGCGTTTAAAGAAAGTTTTTGAATATGAAAGGGAGTTTATTCCTCGTAGGCCCAAGCGCGCTAGAAATCATGGTAGGCCCAAGTGGTGGACTAGGGAAATAGGCGAGTTCATAAACGAGCGTAACAGAGCGTATAGACTTAATAAGCGCAATGGCACGGCAGCTAACTTTAATAGATATATCGAGCTTGACGTCAGGTTAAAAGATCAGTTAGGAATGCTAAGCGTAATTTAGAGATACTTATAGCTGCGGATAGTAAACATAATCCAAAAAAGTTTTTGAATACGTGAATAATCGTAAGCCGATAAAAGATAATATAGGCCCTCTAGTGGACGTTAATGGCGCTTTGGCTTCGACGCTCAGGCGATGGCGGGTATTTTAATAACTTTTTTGCGACAGTTTTTACCGTAGAAGACGTCAATAATGTCCCCGATGTGGACGATATCGTTCCATTTAGTAGCGAGACTATTTTGGATGAAATAACTGTTTACGAGGGTGAGATTGCGCATTATATCGATAGGCTAAAAGTTAGCAAGGCTCCAGGCCCTGACGCGTTTTATCCTAGACATCTGAAAGATTTGAAAGACGTTATCGTAGGCCCCTTAACGAAGATTTTTAATTAGTCACTGGAAACGGGGATTATTCCTGAAGACTTCAAATTAGCTAACGTCACGCCCATTTTTAAAAAAGGCGACCGCACAGTAACTAGCAATTATAGGCCCATTAGCTTAACGTCAATTGTCGGTAAACCTTTGGAATCCGTAGTTAGGGATCGTATCATCGATCACTTAGAAAGTCGCGATTTGATCAATGGTAGCATGGGTTTCGACGCCATTTATCTTGTTTAACTAATGTTAGAATTTTATAACGAAATAGGGCGCGAATACGATACGATAGGCATAGAGCGGCTGACGTTATTTATTTAGATTTTAAAAAAGCGTTCGATACAGTTCCGCAGAAAAGATTAATTGCGAAGGTTAAAGCGCACGGTATACGCGGTCAGGTCGCTAACTGGTTAGAGGAATGGCTTCGTGCTAGGAGACAGAGGGTCGTTGTTAATGGTAGTGAATCGGGGTGGTTGGATGTAGGTAGCGGTGTCCCACAGGGTTCAGTGTTAGGCCCATTGCTATTCGTAATTTACATTAACGACATAGATGTAGGATTGACTAGCAACGTCTTAAAATTCGCGGACGATACTAAAATAGGCGGTAAGGTTGTTAACGAGGACGATAGAAATAGGCTCCAAGATGTAAATAGGATTATGGAGTGGACGGATAAGTGGCAGATGCAATATAACGTTGACAAATGTAAAGTTTTGCATATAGGTTCTCGTAACAATAATTACGCGTACACGATGGATGATAGAGTTAGCGAGCGTTGACGAGGAAGTAGATTTAGGCGTACACGTATCTAAGGATTTAAAAATTAGGAACCAGTGCTTGGAGTCTTGCGCAAAAGCTAATAGGATGTTAGGCTTCATAGCGCGTAATTTCGAATTTAAATCGAAGAATATTATATTGCCCCCTTTACAAGTCCCTAGTCAGGCCTCATTTAGAATATGCCGTTCAGTTTTGGTGCCCGTATTTGCGTGAGGATATTGATAGGTTAGAAAGGGTTCAGCGTCGCCACGAAACTAATTCCGTCATTGCGCAACAAGCCTTATGAAGATAGGATTAAAGAGTTAGACTTGCATTCACTCGAAACTAGGAGATTAAGGGGGAGCTTATTGAAGTTTTCAAAATCGTTAATAAATCGATAACGTAAATTTTGAAACTTCACTTTCGATAATAGCAATACTCGTAATAACGGATTTAAGTTGCGTGGCAGACGTTTCATTACTAATATCGCTAAAAACTTCTTTACGTTTAAAGTAATTGATAAATGGAATAATCTTCCCGCGTCAGTCGTGAATTCTACCAGCGTTAATGTGTTTAAGAACCGTTTAGATAGGCATTTTAAAAATATTAACGTTGTTTAATATAATAAATAAACAATTAGTAACAGGAGCTCTGGGGGTGGTGATCGGGGATGAGTCTGTTGACGACTAATGCCAGCTTGTGACATGCCAGAAAAAAAAATTAGACTAACACGAACTTAGATGTAGCTCGTAGCGTAAACTAACCCACTTTTTGTTATTCTTTTTCTTTTTTCCTCTCTCCTTATTTGCATGTCTGTAACTCTCTTCATTGCATGGTTTGTAATGCGTTCTTATTTTACTTCTTTTCATCTTCCACCCCTTTCCGGCAGAGTGGGCTGCATCCTCTACTTCCCTATGGAGTGGAGGACCGGTCTGCAACTGCTGGAGGTGTGTGTTGCTTTGCGTTAAGAATGTGTTGCATGGTTTGTAATGCGTTCTTATTTCACTTCTTTTCATCTTTCACCCCTTTCCGGCAGAGTGGGCTGCATCCTCTTCCTCCCTATGGAGTGGAGGACCTGTCTGCAACAGCTGGAAGTATTCTCTTCGACTATTTTTCCGACTTGTCGGCAGTGGCCGGCGGATGATGATGGTGTCTTTCTTTCTCTTTTTCTGAATGAATTTTAGCCCACGAGTGATAGGTTTTCCTACTTACTTAACCCCTTATTCTCTTCTTTTAACCCCTTACTTTCTTCTTTCTCTCGGGCTAACCTTAGAGTGGATCTTAGGGTCTTTGTTAGCCTTAGCTTCTGTAGATCTGTAGAATCCTTCCTCTTCTCTTAACATTTTTGGTGTTTCCTTTTCTCGTTATCTTTTCTGGAAAGATCACATACATTCTCTCTTTAAAACAGCTTCTAAGAGGTTAGGTGCACTGTACCGGCTCCGCAATGTTACCTCTTTTGAGGAGAGCAAGCAGTACCAGATTTTCGATACATTCTCATTCCTTTCCTGCGTAACAATCTGACGCAAGGGTTAATCGGTATTTTCAATCTTTCATCTACTCAACCAATCAATTCTGGAACAATCTTCCTCAATCCATCTTTCCCCTTGTCTATAACCTCCAATCTTTCAAACGCAGAGTCTAGGCATCTCAAAAACTTTGGACCTTGATTTTGGCTCTTCTTCCTCTATGGGAAAGGCGTTTTGTGGTCATTCGCCCTTGGCACCTCCTTCATATATATATATATATTATATATATATATATATATATATATATATGCCGTTTTATGTTTTAATTCATATATATAACATTTCACAAGTTTCCCTTTCTGCCAACAGAAAACGGATGTTGACATCGTTTTAAAATTATGAATTAAACTGAATGTGGTTGAAATTAATCTTTCCTCACTTACATGTTACCATAAATTTAAATCTGCAAGTATAATTTTACTTGCAGAAGGCGAAACAGGAAAATTTAACAAGTGGGCTCGAATTCGGAACACTTGTTGAAAGGGTGCGTGATTAACTCCAATTACAGCCGCAAAAATATTGATGTAAAATCAATATTTGCTTACCAAAATCAATGTTATCCGTTCTATAACTTTATAAATACAAGCTGGTAAATCCTAAAAAGCATAATATATACTGGCTGTTCCAGTAATTTTCCTAAATACTAATTTTATTTGCTGGGGGTCTACGATATTTATTTGTTCACTCATTCACAATTGGCGCTATTGACACATCACTATCTATGAAACTACACAATCCGAATGTGGTCAAAGCAAATAGCTCAAAATCTTGACGATGCAAATGGGAAACTTCATAACGTCAAAAACGTTCGACATGCACACGAATTAACGAAAGCCAATAATAACCATCGATCAGAATGACCATCAGGTATTACAAAATGAACGCAGTCCTTGCTCACTATGTGAAGGCTAGTCCATCCATGCACTAGACTTGAAAGATACCGTAAAACACAAAAACTTTGCAACGACTAGCAGTTCAACATTGCAGTATTTGCATAAATTGGGATAATATGGATGTGTAACGACACGAAAATTCAAGTTGCCGCCATTTGATGTGAAGATAAATCTTGGGCCAAGGTGGTGATACAGAGATACATGGCGTCCTGAACGTCTGAAATTAATTAATTCACGTCCAGTGAAGAATGGCTGATAAATATTTTCATAAAACTTGTTTGTACGCCACAATTCAACAATAGTTTCACTGTAATGATATGGGTAGCAATTCGGGATGCTGGAAAGACTGAACTCGTATTCATCTAGGGTGGTTAATTCTGCTAAATACTTCTCCATGGCTGAGAATAATTTCTCTCCCATTGTTCCAACACGATGTTCTGTAGTTAAATACACACATTCTGCAAGATGACTCGTATCACGTGTTACACGTTCAAACAGAAAGGTGGACAAAAGAGAAAGAGAAAAACTTCTCTCAGGGTTTTCCTCCTAAACACCTATAATTATACCCTAAATAAACCTTAGTGAATTGGGTTAATCATCAACTATGAAAATGAATACCTCTCCCTATATGCATGACGGCTAAACGGAAAAGGTTGACTGAAATTTGGTCAAATTTTGACCTTTCAATATTCATAGACGCTGTATTGTTGAACTTCAAGAGGACGATGAAAAGGCTATCAGATATTAAGTGACGTTTTCGCATTGGGGTTACATCTTAAATGTACGTTACGTGACACAACATTTACTTCTGATAAAAGTGTTATAGCGTAAGACGTTTCTTAAAATGAGCTCTCAAACAAATTACTTTTTTAAAACGCATATATTGGTTTACATGGTTAGGTTGGTTGTTTAGTAGGCGGCGTTGGAGAACTTACAACTATGAAACTGTTGGGATGGATACAGTTTATCTGGTAGTGCTGTACGAGCACAGGCTGTTTTCTATACATCTCAGCAGTAGATATTTGATTCATCATATGGCGAGCTTTTTAGAAATCCTAACCTTTCCTACTGAGGCAAACTAAAATAAATATTAGCAATTGAATTCTTAATAATGACGAGTGTAGTAGATTGACCCTAAACTATTATCTGGCTCGTGATAACAACAGTAAACATATTGCATGAGCCCAGATTGATTCTACAAAATCAACTCTAACTGATAACCAAACTACTCTCGCGTCTAAGTATTTATGAGGGATTTCATTGTCGATGCGAAACTTTTGGCAGAATCAACGAATACAAGATAGCAGCTGCTATATACGCGTACTTTAGACATTCACGAGTTATAGGTTTTCTGTATGAAGAGCAAAACTGGTACTTACAGTATGTACTGCTCAGGCGATATAAATGTCGGGTAAAATAATTTTCTGTACTACTTCTCAATTCACCATAGTTGCACAAAATGCAGAATAAGTTTAGTTTTTCAAATAATTTAAATAAAATGTATTACTTCTATAAAAATTTGGCATCGTGCTAAATAATTTCTGACCTGAACAAAACGAGTAAAGCCAACATTTTATCAACTCCGCTTTTATTCTAACAAAGTAACTAATCCACAGGGACGAGTCGCTAAAATGTTCCCCCGTTCACGGGTATGTTCAACCCTCATAATTTTATGATTCGGCGGCTTTACACCAAATACGCGCGGATCAGCTGTTGTGGACAAAATACAGTTCGCGTTTTCAGTTTTAAATTCTGCAGTTATTTATTACCTTAAGATTATACAGGGTCATTCAAAAAAGACGCAACAGTTTAAATTGCTTATATTTCGTAATATGGTTAACATACAGGAGTGATTTTTGTATTAGTTTACAGCGTACAATTGGGAGTTTTTATTTAATGAAAAACATGTTTAGAACCGCAGGGTTTCTTTCCAAGAATTGCAGAAATAAACTACAAAAATCATTTCTAACAGCTTTCGCTCGCTCAGTGAGCGTCTGATGCATTTGAAGTTTATACGAAACATGCCCAGATCTTTCTTTAATATCCTGTTCGTCGATGAACGGGATATTTCCAATTGTTGAGAGAGATGGTTAACAGATTTTTGAGGACTTCGCGTAACTGCCTCCTTTGCACGTTTAGCGTTATTCACTGATCTTGCGGTTCTCTTCCTACCCACAACGCCTTTCTTATTCTCGGTTGCAGTAGCCGTATTTTCAAACTTTTGAACTAGTCTATATATCGTAGATCTGTTCGCACTTTTCCTGCAGTTGAATTTCTTGCAAAAATTACGTTAAACTTGAACTGCACTGCCGGTAGCATAAAACGTTTTCACTATAAACACACGTTGTTGTAAAGTGTACATCTTCCTAAACACTGACTAATAATGTAAATTAATACAAAAATCATTCCTGTACGTTAACAATATTACGAAATATAAGCAATTTAAACTGTTGCGTCTTTTTTGAATGACCCTGTATATGAAACTAACATTAAAAAAGAAAGCTTCTAAGTTTTATAAAGGAACGATAAAAATTAAGAATTATTCAGTGCGTAAACGATACCTTAATTGAATGTACGAGGGCCACTCAATATATTTTGCCCCATCTTTTTTTTCTCTTTCCAAGTTTCTTTGTAAGTTCCAGAAATTTTGTACACAAGTAGTTACCTTTTATACAAGTTTTTATTTTTCCACATAGTCTCCATCCTTTTCTACGGCTTTCCTCCACCTCGAAACAAGGGCCTTTATTCCTTGCTGGTAAAAGTCCGCTGGGTTCCGCTGGAGCCACCTCTTAACCTCCTCAACAACCTCATCGTCAATGCAAAAAACTTCACTTTTTTTTCTACGTGAAGATCAAAATATGATAACAACCCACTCTAATAGACAGAGTTTATTTCCACAACAGTTTCGATGCCCACTGGCATCCTCTTCGGGTGGATACAGAAAAACGAATGAACCAAAAACAAGAGGGAAAACAGTTCAGGGACCATTAAGAAATTCGCACCAAGGTTAGATCCCGTTTTCCGACACTGGAAGGGCATTTTTATTAAAGGGCCTTCAAAATTTCCCTGACAAAATTCGGAAACGGTGTATGGTCCTTCCTGAAGGTAAACGGTATCAAGGAGCAAGTGTGCCCGAAGTCCTTGATATCGTTTACCTTCAGGAAGGACCATACACCGTTTCCGAATTTTGCCAGGGAAATTTTGAAGGCCCTTTAATAAAAATGCCTTTCCAGTGTCGGGAGAACGGGATCTAACCTAGGTGCGAATTTCTTAATGGTCCCTGAACTGTTTTCCCTCCTGTTTTTTGTTCATTCGTTTTTCTGTATCAACCCGAAGAGGATGCCAGTGGGGATCGAAACTGTTGTGGAAATAAACTCTTGTCTATTTGAGTGGGTTTTTATTATCAAACCTCATCGTCACTCTGAAACTTTCTTCCACGAATAGCATCCTTCATTGGCCCAAACAAATGGAAGTCTGAAGGTGCTAAATCCCGGCTGTATGGAGGGTGGGGTAACACAGTCAAGCGCATTTTTATGATGGCCTCTCTTCTTTGTAAACTGTTGTGTGGTGTTGCGTTATCGTGCAAAAGAAGGACGTCTTCCAGTTTTCTCTCCGGTCGAACTCGCATTATACGTCTCTTGAGTTTCTGTAGGGTAGCAATATATACCTCCGAGTTGTTTGTTTGTCCTTTCTTCATAATGTCCACCAGAATCACCCCTTTCGTGTCCCAGATGATGGTGGCCATAACCTTTCCTGCAGAGGGAGCCATTTTGAACTTTTTCTTGCGTGGGGAGTCTGCATGATGCCACTACATGGATTGGCGTTTTGTTTCAGGTACAAAGTGGTGTACCCAAGTCTCATCCCCAGTCACAATTCGTGAAAGGAAGTCATCCTCTTCTGTCTCGCATCGAACCAACGACTCAGAAGCAATTTCTTTTCTTTGGGCTTTGTGATCTTCAGTCAGTTCGCGAGGAACAAACCGTGAACACACTTTTAAGTATCCCAGTTGCTGAATTATCGTATTCACACTTCCTTCACTAATTCAGTGAATTAGCTCCTTGTATGTGACGCGCCGATTTGATCGAATGATGCTGTTAGCACGTTGCACAGTGTGAGATGTCACAGCCGATGCCGGGCGACCACCTCGTGGCTCATCATCGAGGCTGGCTCTCTCTCTCCTATGATCTCGTACGTTTAGACCAGCGTCCAACTGTGCTTCGATCAACAAAAGCATCTCCGTAAACGTTTTTGAATATTTCCAACTGTTTCCTTCTGTGCGGTTAAGAACTCGATAACAGCTCTCTGTTTACGACGCACATCACTGTCAGACGCCATTTTCGAAACTGCGTTAACCATCGGTTTTATAAAAGGGCGTTTAAAAGCGGTTTTATACAAGGAGGGGAGGTTCAAACTGGAAAAATCCGGTTATGTGAAGCGCAGAAAGTTCAAACTTACGACCCAAAAGACATTTCAGCCCCATGGCCTATTATTTAGCTAAGAAAAAGGGTGAGGCAAAATATATTGAGTGCCCCTAGTAGTTTTGACTTTTCGGCAACTTCATTTTTTAGAATCTACAAATACTATTTCATCCCTTAGGTTAAAACCCTCAAAAGGACCTTTTATCACTAAATTACCAAACAAATTTATGCACTGTTATGTCTGTGAGGGGTTTCTGGGTGTTCTTCGAGTCCAACAAATATCAACCTTCTAAACAATCAATTAAAAAAGTCCCGTCTTGAAATTTTACGTTTGTTAAAAATATTAGTTGATAAAAAACCACCAATTTCAGGACGAGACTTTCTGAACTAATTATACAATACATTAATATACAGTAATAGGTTTCAAAACAAAGTTCGTTTCACGATGAATATATTTCACATTTAGTCGTGTTCTAGTTATAATCTTATTATTCGATATAAAATACTAACCGAGTTCTTCCAATTATTATTATTATTATTATTATTATTATTATTATTATTATTATCATCGTAAATGCATAATCAAAATTTTAACGAGTTACTGATAAAGTAGTTCTCGCGGTGGCCGAATGGTTACGTCTCAGGATATTGAGTTGGAGGTTCCTGGGTTCGCTTCCCGCCTCCTCCTCTCTTCTTTTAACACGTTCAAGACAAAAGTTCATACGCTTTGCGACTCGAAAGAAAGTCATTCTGTCCCTCCTCTCTCCAGTACCCAATCAACTATCAAAGTGGGAGGAGCCTTTTTGAGGAATATTTATAATTTGTTTTAAAATAATTGGCCACCACTGACCACATTGCTTAACTGGGTTGGAACTAGGGACCCACCGGTGACCCACTTTGCTGTGAACATGTTAAGAGACTCCTCTCGTTCAATAATAGGGAGGTAAAGGGGAGAACTGAACAATGGACCTCGCCTACTGTGGGCCTGAGTTCCGCCGTTCCATCTGTCGAAGTCGTACTTGCAACAGGTAGGGCGGATATCCACTAATCATACCTTTTTAATAAATTATGCATTTTGGGGCTGTCAAAGCACTTTTGTAAAATTATCATTACGAGTATTTGAAAACTTTAAATAGGACCTGGCCTATGACGTTCAACTTGTGGATGAAACTTTCCTTAGAAAATTAACTATTTGCTATATATTAGCAACAACATAAAAATAAAGTCATCTTAAACCAACGCAATCTTGTTCTTATTTAAAGTATCAGGTCATCCATAAGTAATGTTTTTTACGATAGATTAAGTTTAAACTAGTCCTACTCGGTTTAAGCATAAATTTTCCGAAGGTTATATCTAAGAGGAGATCTATCGTGCTTCGCTACATACTTTACAGACCTTGACCAGTGAAGACGTGTGTTTTGCTTTATGTGAACCCCCTCATAAACATGGCGGTATTAGAAGAGCATATCAGGCATATAATGCTTTACGAGTTCAAAAAAGGGAATGGTGCTACTGAAGCAACGCGAAACATTCAGGAAGTTTATGACAACGATATTCTGCATGTGAGGAAATGTCAAAGATGGTTTCAAAAGTTTAGGAATGGTGACTGCTGTTTGACGGATGCAGCACGCTCTGGACGCCCTGCTGAGTTTGATGATGACCTGCTGTTAGCCACACTTGAAGAAGACTGTTCAACAACTGTCGAAGAATTGGCCCAGAAACTCAATTCATCCCCGTCCACCATCCATCGACATTTGCAACAACTCGGGAAAGTGCCTAAGTTAGGAAAATGGGTGCCACATGAATTGTCGGTCGACAATCTGAGGGTGCGGGTAAACATTAGCACAGCTCTTCATTCCCGTGAACTCCAAGATCCGTTTTTGCACCGTTTAGTGACTGGTGATGAAAAGTGGATACTGTACCAGAATGTTAAGCGCCGTCGACAGTGGGTTTGTGCCGGAGAACCAGCGACACCACAGCCAAAACCAAATCTTCACCCTCGGAAGGTGTTGCTTAGTGTTTGGTGGGATAAAGGTGGTATAATACACTTTGAAACCTTACCACACAACCAAACAATCACCGCTCAAGTCTACTGTCAACAATTGGATCGATTGAACACTGCACTAAAAGAAGAGACCTTCTTTGGTTAATCGGAAAGGAATCGTGTTCCACCACGACAACGCACGTCCTCATACCGCTCGGATCACTTCTGCAAAAATTGAGGAGCTTGGGTGGGAAAACTTCCACATCCTCCATATTCTGCAGACCTTGCGCCTTCAGATTATCATCTCTTCAGGAGTCTGCAAAACTATCTTGACGAGAAACAGTATACTTCTTTAGATGACCTGCACACCAGTCTTTGTACGTTTTTTGCCTCAAAACCGCCTGAATTTTATAAACATGGCATTGAAAAGCTCGTAGGACGTTGGCAGTGTGTCATTGATTCCGATGGAAAATATATACTAGATTAAAAAGTTTCAGTCGAGTTTTTTTTTGTCCTTCAAATTCCGATCTAAAAACCGACGTTACTTATGGGATGACCTGATACAATCATTTCAATGGTAAAACGTTTTCCAAACGCACATTGACTGTTATTGCTTCTAAGTTAAAAGAGTAATGGATCGCTATCACAACGTGCATCGCTTATTAAAATGCGATTCCAAATAAATAAGAACCCCTACGGCTACATCGTGGCCGCTTCCCATTAGATCAGCGAGGTTAAATCTGTTTAGTTGTTGGATGGGTAACTGTCCTGTGTTCAAATGTCGCCGCCGTCACACGACTTCTGACGTTACAAAGGAAGGTAAGGTAAGGTAAGGTAAGGTAAGGTAAGGTTAGGTTAACCTAACCTCAAAACAGTAGGTTGTACAAGAAAATCAGACTTATTTACCAAATCCGACCTATTTCGTTAAAAAAAAGTGGTTTGGTATTGTCAAAATGACTCGCTTATACCCGGATGACTGTATGCTTCTTATAGACAGTCACCCGAAATAGGTTTGACTTGATTCGGTAATAATAAAAATTATACTTAAAGATAACTTTAAACCCAGTCATGGGTGCCCCAAATCGGGGTACTCATGCCGATCCCAAGCCCGGATAAATGGGGAGGGTTGGCGTCAGGAAGGGCGTCAGGAAAGGCATCCGGCCGTAAAACATTTGCCAAAACCTTATGGAATGACAGCCGATGAAGATAGAGCAAATAGAGCTAGGGCGTACCCTGGAGGCGACGCGCAGACATATCGCCCTAACTCTGCGGAAAATGGACGAGGGCTACTGTATCGCGAGTGGGTACAGCTAAAGAAGGGAGCCCAGGGGTAGACGGGAGTGAGATTTGGAACGCTGAATGTTGGTAGTATGACGGGACGCGCGAGGGAGGTGGTTGATCTGATGGAGAGGAGGATGCAGGTGTTGTGTGTTCAGGAGACTAGATGGAGAGGGAATAAAGCCAGGGAGATTAGTGCTAGTTATAAATTTTATTATATTAGCGCATCACAGCAGGGAAGGAACGGTGTAGGGATTATTTTCTCGAAAGAAGTGAAGGAGAATGTACTAGGGGTTAAACGAGTGAATGATAGAATGATCAAGGTGAAAATTGAATGCGGCGGAGATATGGTAAACATACTGAGTGTGTATATACCGCAGGGGGAATGTAATGAGCAGGAAAAGGAGGATTTTTGGAACGGGGTTGACCAGGAAATGCCTGCTATGCCTGGCCATGAGCGTGTAGTGATCGGAGGAGACTTCAATGGCCATGTTTGGAATGGCAACGTTGGAGTAGGTAGAGTGCATGGTGGTCAGGCAGTGGGTAGACGGAACCAGAATGGGGAAAGAATAATTGATTTTGCAATAGCATATGACATGACAATTGTAAATAATACCTTCTTCGAAAAGAGACGGGAACATCTGATTACGTATAAGAGTGGCGGACGTGAATCTCAGATTGACTATATGTTGTATTCAAGATCTAAGTTGTTGTTGTTGTTGTTGTTGTTGTTGGTTAGCCGATCAGCCCACCCTGATCGAGCAAGCCGGCGGCACGCAGATAACCGATCGCCCTCTCCGGAGTGGACCAGAGGTTCAGCGCACTAGTGATGTTGTGTTGTGTTCTATGTTGTGCTAGAGCGGTACAGTCTGTCATAATGTGTTCAATTGTTTGCTGTGTGTCCTGGCACAGGTGGCAGGTGTCGTTTGTGGAGTTGTCTAGTCTGTGTTTATATGTCTGTAAGTTGGGGTGATGTCCACATCAGAATCGTGCTAAGTTAACTCGATCCGATCTGCTCAGGCTGGTCTCTGACCTGTCAATGGGTGGCGGATTCGCACCTAGGACCGCATTCGGACCGAGTCGTGTCAGTGCTTTGTGGGTTAGGCGTGGGTGTATGTTTTCTGTACTGTGTGATGTCTGCTGTGGAGCGTGGTATGGAATGGAGTATTTGGTTATAATGTCTCTCTGGTGTTACCTTAATGGTGCGAGGTGTTGGTGCATGATTGTACATGTAGTGACAAGGGTGTTGTGGGTTAGTTGTCGCTGCTGCCATGAATTGTGTTCCCCTCATGTTTAAATGTTCCCTAACTTTCAGTATTTTTGTTTCTGTGTGCGGGTGTTCTATTGGTGTTGTTTGAGTACATCCTGTAATGATACGAAGTGCGTTGTTTTGTATTGTCTGTAAGGTGTTTATGTGTGTGTTTGAGATAATGGGTGTCCAGCATGGGCTAGTATAGTCCATAACTGAGCGAATATATTGTTTGTATACGAGTGATGTTGTTTCCTGCTGGTGTCCAAAGTTTGTGCCTGTTAGTACCCTAAGCGTGTTAAGTCTTGACGTACATTTGTTTTTAATGTCCTGAATATGCTTTGCAAAATATAATGGTGTTGTATGTGACCCCAAGTATTTTGGTGCTGTGAGTGTGTGGAATGTTGGTGTTCTTTAATGTAATCTGTGGAGTTATCTGGTGTTTTTTTGTGTTGCTTGTTAGCAAGGTGATAGTTGATTTTGTGGGCGCTACTTTGAGTCTATTGTGTGTGAGCCAGTCTTTTATACTGTTTATGTATGTTCGTACCTTATCATCTGCATATGATGATAAGGTAAGCTTGTTATCTATGGGTGTTGGAATTCATGCATGTATAAGTTGAACAGTGTTGGTGAGAGAACAGAGCCTTGAGGGACCCCGTTCGGAAAAAGCTTGTTTTTGGATGACTTGCCATTAAATGTGACATGTGAGTATCTTCCTGAAAGATAGTTGCTCAGCCACCTTTTGGTGTTATTGTGCATGTTTGTGTTGAGTATTTTGCTTATGAGAGAGAAGCGTGGGAAAACATCGAATGCTTTCCTAATGTCTATTGTTGCTAAGAGTGTATGTTGAGCTGATCAAGATCTAAGTTGAAAAAAGTTGTGAATTGTAAGGTGATCCCGGGTGAAGAAGTACCACCACAACATTGTGTTGTGGTAATGGACCTAAGGGTAAATGGAACTAGAAGAGGTAGGCCAAATATTGTACCTAAAATAAGATGGTGGAAATTGAAGGAACAAGAGTACAAGGAGGCCTTTAGAGAGAGGATAATGAGGAATTAAGAACACAGGGATTGGACGACGTTGATGACTGGTGGCGGGAAAATGCTAAGGTAATAAAGAAAGAAGGAAGAGAGGTGCTGGGAGTATCATCTGGGAACCGCCAGAAAGATAAAGAAATTTGGTGGTGGAGTGAAGAAGTGCAAGATAAAATGAGAGAGAAGAAAAAAGCATGGAAGACGGGTCAACACGGGGGAGAACCAAGACAAAGAGAGGTATAGGAGAGCGAAGAAAGAAGCTAAGACTGTGGTGGCAAAGGCTAAAAGCGAAGCATACAGAGATGTATATGAGGAACTTGAAACAAGAGAAGGGCAAAAGAAAGTATTTAAAATAGCAAAGGCAAGAGATACAACTAAGGATATTACACTTAAGGCAAATAAAGGATGAGCATGGTGGAGTAATCTCTAATATGCAGGATATTAAGGTACAGTGGAAGGTTTATTTTGAAAGGTTGTTGAATGAGGAAAATTTTAGATTGATAAGGGAAGAAGGGTTACCAAACGAAGGAATGGTTATGTGTGGGGGAAGCGAAGAGGTGGAGAGAGCATTGGACACAATGAAAAATGGGAAGGCAACAGGGCCTGATGAGATACCAGTGGAAGTTTGGAAAAGTTTGGGGGTGGAAGGAGTTGACATCCTTAGCGATTTGATGCGCTAGATATATGACCAGGAGAGAGTGCCAGAAGAGTGGAGGAAAAGCATACTGGTCCCAATATTTAGAGGGAAGGGAGATGTCCAGGAATGTACAAATTATCGAGGGATTAAACTGATGTCGCACACAATGAAGGTCTGGGAACGGATTGTGGAGAGCAGGTTGAGGGAAGAAACAAGCATAGCGGAAGAGCAGTTTGGCTTCATGCCGGGAAGAGGGACAACGGATGCCATTTTTGCACTTAGACAGTTGATGGAAAGATATAGAGAGGGGCAGAGGGAGTTGCGCATAGTGTTCATAGATCTAGATAAGGCGTATGACAGAGTACCGAGGCAAGAGGTGTGGAGGTGTTTAAGGGAAAAATTAGTGCTGGAGAAGTATGTGAGGTTGGTGCAGGATATGTACGAGGGGTCACGTACTCAAATACGATGTAGCGCCGGAGTGACGGAAGGTTTCGAAGTGAAAGTTGGTGTCCATCAGGGATCGGCCCTGAGCCCATACATCTTCGACACTGTTATGGATATAACGACGGAGGAGGCGAGGGAGCAGGCGCCATGGTGTATGTTCTTTGCCGACGATGTGGTTTTGTGTGCAGAGAGCAGAGAGGTGGAGAGGAAGCTGGAAAGGTGGAGGGCAGCACTGGAAAACCGAGGTTTGAAGATTAGTAGGGCGAAAACAGAGTACATGAAGTACAATGCGGGACAAGGGCAGAGAGATGAGGTGCGACTCCAAGATGAGGTGGTGAAGAAGGTGGAAAGTTTTAAATATTTGGGATCGTGGGTAGAGGATGGTGAAGAGCTGGTAAGGGAAGTGAAAATAGAGTACAATCAGGATGGAATAATTGGAGGAAGGTGTCTGGGGTAGTGTGTGATAAAAGAATATCAATGAAATTGAAAGGGAAGGTATTCAAGGCGGTAATGAGGCCTGCAATGTTGTATGGTGCGGAAACGTGGCCAATGAGGAAGAATCTGGGGAAAAGGATGGATGTAGCAGAAATGAGGATGTTGAGATGGATGTGTAGGGTTACGAGAAGAGACAAACTTATAAATCAACTTATTCGTGGAACGACGAAAGTAATAGAGGTGTCAAAGAAAGCTCGAGAGAGAAGACTTAGATGGTTTGGACATGTCATGTGGAGACAGGAGGAATATGTTGGGCGACGAGTTATGGAGATGGAACCACCTGGAAGGAGAAGGTGAAGGCCGATGATGAGATGGAGTGTGTGTGTGGAGGGTGATATGAGGGAGCGAAATCTGGCGGCGGATGTGGCGTTCGACAGAAATGAGTGGCGAAGGCGGATTAGGAACAGCGACCCCACTTAGGCGTGGGAAAATGCTGCCGACAAAGAAGATACTTAAAAACGACTTATATATATATTAGGGTGTTTCACGGCAGTGTGGTTGATGGATGAAGTGGAAGGAAGTTCAATCCACATTGATGCCCCTGTTCCTTTTGCCGAGGAAACTCGTCTGAACAGGTTTCAACCAGATCAGAACACGTTTAGGGGTCCAGAGATTTGACGCTTCAGATTGCTTAGGTATTTCTAATTTCAGCTGTTCTAGTGTTAGTCGACTGCCTTGCTTCCTGACGGAAGGGTGCACTGCTCTCTGTCCTTCGTGTCAGTTGTCGAGTTTTGTCCTCGTTGTGTCTACCGTTGCGTATTTGTACTCTTTTCTAATTCGTATATTTCCTCATTGCAGGTAAACATGGCAAATCGAAGCAAGAAAGAGGTTTGGCTCATCGGACACCCGAATAAGGAGATCCTGGGTAGCCGCCTGCCGACGAAGTTGCAAGTCTTGCAAAAGTGCTTCTTCCATCAAAAACAGGAAAACCTAGGACGGAGAAAATGTCTGAACCTCTGTCTGGATGCTGTGATGGTGTTCTGGAAAAGAGCAAGGATCCCTACTATGAGGCGAGAGAGCGCCCTTCGGGAAATGGAAGCTCTGCTCCAGCGTTACGACAAGTTGGTGAAAAGCAGGAACAGATCCGAGGAGAGCTGTCGTGTTGCGGAGGACATGTTCAAGGCGGAACTCAAGAACGAAATCCTCGATATTGGTCATTCCAATGCCCTTTCTATGATGACAAACGAGGAAGACAAACTCTTCTACAAGAGTCAGCAGGAGGACCCAACAGAGAGCAGTATGGGATCGGCAGACATGAAGCTGGCCCAAATGGAGAGTAGGAAAAGGCGTCGAGGAACAGCAGGAGGAGAGACGACACCGGGAATTCGAGCGGGCCAAGACGGTTACAGAAGCTGCTACTCTTGAAGACAGCTCCTCGTCCTCGGCGTCGCCATCTGCGGAAGATGATCCCTCCTTGGCAGCCTCCACGTCTGCTTCATGTCCTTCTCCGAGGAAGCGGTCGAGGAATCTCATCACTCAGGATGTGGCTGTCGCGTACGACCGGATGAACATTTCTTATCGTGATGCAGCGATGTCCTACGCCGTCGTCGCGCAATCCTTGGGGCACGATTTGAACGAGGTATCCATCTCCTCTTTCACAATGTATCGTGCTCGCCAGTCGCTTCGGAAGCAAGCAGCAGAGGCGTATCAAGAGTGAGAATTCTGTCCTGAGGAGCCCTTAGTGTTGCATTGGGACGGGAAAATGCTGCCTGAAATCACAGGTGACGGATCTGTGGACCGGATTGCTGTGCTGGTCACCGGGAACGGCCAGGAGAAGCTGCTTGGAGTCCCGAAAGTTCCAGCTGGCACGGGAGCGGAGACGGCACGCGTCTGCATTGATCTTGTGCGGGAACACGACCTGTCCGAACGAATCAAGGGGTTATCATTCGACACAACGGCATCGAACACCGGGATTCACGTGGGAGCCTGCGTCCAGATTGAGGAGAGTCTCGGGAAGCAACTTCTTTACCTAGCATGCAGGCACCATATGTACGAAATCGTCCTGGCCCAAGTCTTCCGGTCTTCGATGGGCCCCACCTCTGGGCCCAAGACTAGGATCTTCAAAAGATTCCAAGAGCAGTGGGGTTTCATCGACCGATCTCTTATCACCACTGCTATTGATTCAGATAGCTGCAGCATCGCTGGACCTCTTCAGGGTCTCAAGGACCGAACTGTCCTTGTCGTGAGGGAAGCTCTGGCTTCTGGTCAGCCGCGGGATGACTACCAAGAACTTCTTCAACTGGTTATCCTCTTTCTCGGGGAAGAGACTGTCGCCAATGTGCCACTGCGGAAGCCAGGAGCATACCACCATGCGCAGTGGATGGCGAAAGCCATTTACGGATTGAAGCTGTACCTCCTTCAGGACCAGTTCAGGATGACCGGGCGGGAGCTGAAAGGAGTCGCCTGTCTGTTCGTCGCCCTGGCCTACGCAAAGGCTTGGAGTCGTGCGACGAGAGCAGAGCAGGCCCCACGTGTGGATCTGGAGTTCTTGCTGGACCTGGAAATACTGCAGGAAGATGCCGTGATCGTCGACGTCGCCAAGCAAGCGCAAGCGGCCATGAAACGACACCTCTGGTACTTCTCCGAGACGCTGGTCGGCTTGGCATTCTTCGATCAAGGGGTTCCTCAGGAAGAGAAACAAAGGATGCGAGAGAACCTCGCCAAGCTGGCATCGAGGAAAGCGTTGAAGCGTCTGGAGGGAAGACCGTCCTCGGCTCCTTCAAGGGAAAGAAGATTTCGGATTTCGTTACCTCGAGGACGAAGGACCTCTTCACCGCACTCGGGATCAACGGCGCCTTCGTCGAAAATCCCGCTTCGTCTTGGGAAAGCGACCCACACTACCAAGCAGGCCTAGCTAGGGTCCGCGTCCTGGCTGTGGTGAACGACTCGGCTGAACAGGGGATCGCTCTCATCGAGAAATTCAATACTGCCCTAACAACGAAGGAAGAAGACAAACAGTACCTGCTGAAAGCAGTTTTCAAGAACAGGAAGGATTTTCCGAAGAAGCAGAAGGGGGAAATGATGATGAAGTGATGAGTCTGTGCTGTCTGACGTAAGGCGTGATTTCTCGGGACCCCTTATTGTTGTCGAAGGAGTCTCATTTTTGGCAAGGAGTGATAAATAACGGGTGAGTCAAAAGTAGCGCCCGATTTCTGTTTTTTCGGCTGTCAGATTCTTTCTGGGAAGTCATGTTGTTAATAATTCTTGCAGATTATTAATTTTCTTAGTTTATTTATTTTTGTTTTTGTTTTGCAGGTTATTGCTGAGAGTTTGGAAAGTTACTGAATTTGCACCAAATTGAACCATGAATTACCTTTCAATGAATCAACGCATTGCGGCCGTGAAACATTACTACAAATGTAATGAACAACCAACGATGGCGGCACGCCGTTTGGCACAGGAATTCGATATTAACCCACCCCAGGGAAGAAACATACGATTGATTGTCGAGAAATTTGAAGCAACAGGGTCGGTAGCCACTACAAAGAAGTCCGGTCGTCCGAAAACGGCAACGAATGTAGCTAAGGCTGAAGAAGCCATCAGGAGACTGGAACAAAGTCCGCAAAAGTCAACTCGCCGTTTATCTGCAGAGTTGGAAGTGAGCCAATCAAGTGTTATCCGTATCCTTCACCAGAAAAAATGGAAACCTTACATTCCACGCTTACTGCATGCCCTTCATGATGGAGATGACGACCGCTGTCTTCAATTTTGCGAAGAGTTCTTAGCTAAACTTGACGAAGAGGACACAATGCTAGACAACATCTGGTGGTCAGATGAGGCATGTTTTAAGCTTAACGGCACAATTAACAGACACAATTGTCTACTGGGCTGCGGAGAACCCAAGAGTGACAGTTGAGAAGGAGGTAAATTTACCTGGCGTGACAGTTTGGGCAGCCATATCTCCATTAGGGATAATTGGACCCTTTTTCTTTGAGGGATCTGTCACTGCAGAAATTTACCTGGATATGCTGCAAACCTTCTTTTGGCCCAGGGTACAAGATCAGGACTGTTATTTCCAGCAAGATGGAGCTCCACCTCATTATGGACGTCATGTTCGTCAGTGGCTTGATGAAAACTTTCCCGGAAAGTGGACCGGCCGCCGCGGTCCGATCGAGTGGCCGGCACGCTCCCCAGACCTTACACCTCCAGATTTCTTTCTTTGGGGGCTCATGAAAGACCTTGTTCGTGAAAAGCCTCGTACCATTCAGGAATTGAAGGCTCAAATCACTGCAAAGTTTGAGGAAATTGATATCGAACTCTGCAGGCGTGTGTGCCACTCTGTGCCTGCTCGGCTGCAATTGTGCATCGATCACGGGGGAGGGCACTTTGAAAATGGCAAGTAAAACAGCTTGGTACAGTTCCGTAATAATTTTCCCCCGAATAAATGGTTAGATAAACATGTCATTCATTTATTTCTACCTTCTTGTACACTGTAATACAAATGGCAAACAAACAATCAACTGACTCTCTGACGATGAAACGGATGTAACTGCTGCTCGTGCAACACTATCCAGACCAGGTCGTGGTTCACACCGAGGATACGTGCAACACCTCGCGTGCTTGCGCTTGGATTGTCCTCAAATCGCCGTAGGATTTCTTCTTCCATGTCAGGAGTGCGCACGTTTCTCTCCCGACCAGTGTCATGCATGTTTGCATGGAATGTTCCAGTTTCTCGCAGTCGCCGATGCAAATGCGCAAACGTTTGGTGGTTTGGCACACGTCTGTTTGGGAAGCGCTGTCGGTACAACCTCACAGCAGCTCTTCCGTTTCCATTGGCAGCCCCATACACCATGTGCGTGTCAGCCATCTCAGCAGTCGTGAAGCGCTCCATGTTACGCGTACTACGTCCGATTTAAGAATGCCCGCGGCAAGCGCGAGTCTAGCCCACTTCACCTTTTAGCCAATTGCAGCGGCGCCCTCTCGCGCCGAATGGTGACGTCAGCGGACATACACTTATAGACGAAAAGGGTTTGTCTTGGTGTTGCCTATCCCCCATTACAATTTGTACAGAAAGTTTTCAAACACCCTGTGTATATATATATATATATATATATATATATATATACAGGGCGTCCCAAAAAAACGTATACACACTTTAACAGCTGATAGCTCAATTGGTGTTTCTTTCTTTCCAAGTTAAACCCATTAGAATTAATAATGGCAGTCAGACTAAGCTTTGAACAAAGGAAATTCATTCTAAAATGCTACTGGAAGTGTGAAAACGCAGTTGAAGTGCAAAGACAGTTTAGGAGGGAGTTTCAAACAGATCCACCAACGCGACTTACCATCACTCGAATTAGAGATAAGTTTGAAGCCGATGGAACTGTTCAGAATGTCCACAAGAAGCGTTCCGGAAGACCACGGACATCGACAAGCCCCACAAAGCAAGAAAGAGTACTGGAAACGTATCACCAAAGTCCAAGAAAATCTGTGCGGCAAGCGAGTCGTGAGGTAGGAATTTCAGAATCGTCTGTCCAACGCATTTTGAAGCGCTGTCAATGGAAAAGTTACATTCCAAGATTAGTCCATGCTATTAATGAAGATGATCCGGACCGAAGAGTGGAGTATTGCGAGTGGTACTTGGCACGATGTGGATGTGGATTGGACGAAGGGGTTTCGTAGAATACCCTCCGCGTTCACCAGACCTCACACCACTAGACTTTTTTTTATGGGGATACTTAAAAGACAAAGTCTACGCTATAAAACCTGCAACAGTCGCTGAATTGAGAGCAGCCATTGAACGAGAATGCACACAAATACCAAACGAAATGTTTCGTGATGTTTGCGATTCCATTGCTTCGCGTTATCAGTAGTGCCTGGACCAGAACGGACGTCAGTTTGAAAACAGGCGTTGACAAAACAATTAAATAATGTCTGTAGATTCTATTACATTTTGAAAATGAAATGCATTTTAATAAACACTGCCTTTATAATTATTTAAAGTGTGTATACATTTTTTTGGGACGCCCTGTATATATATGGTCGGTGATGTAGTGGTTAGCATCACTGACTACGAATCCAACGGCCCCGAGTTCGATACTGGGTGAAGGCAGTCGGCGCGCAGCAAACCTAGCTGTTTATCCTTCTATACAATAAAATTGGTTGGTAGATAAATGGATACCCCGGGTAGCCTAGTGGTTAAGAAGCTGAGCTGCTGATCGGGAGATCATGAGATCCAGTCGGGGCGAAGACCACTCGTGGTGGGTCGTGGTTTTGGATTCCATGTTAAGCTGTAGGTGCAAGCTTGACCTTCGTCAGAATGAACAATTCGGGCGGAAGCAAAACCGAGGTTAACCAAGTTATAAAGTAAAAATAGTGGCATGCACAGCTTTTGACGGAAAAGTCACTTCTCACTAACTGTAATGGTTGCTCTTGGTGTTAAATCTGTCGGCAAAGCTGATCTCATATTCGTTGAAAAACGGGCGAAATCCAAATCCAAATTCTATTGCGAAGAAGTCTTGTGCCACATGTTGCTTTTCATTAAAGATCAAATACCAGACCACTTCCACGCAAGATGAAGCACCGGCACACTGTTCTCAGTTCACCACCGATTTTCTAGGGGCAAATTTGGCAGACTTGACTGGCGTCAGAGTCGGATATGAATCCTGTTAATTATTTGCTTTGGAAAAACATGTTGAAGATGGTGCACTGTGAAACCAGAATCAATAATATGCAAGAATTGAAGAAGATAGTAACATGCTGGCTGTAAAACTAAGTCAACCCTCCATCAGTCACAATTCCCCCGTAGCACGAAAAGCTACAATCTGTTGTTGAATTTGATGGTAGACATACTGAACCTATTACGATAAAAAATCGCCAGCAAAACACAACTCAAACTACGAGCCAAAAGAAGAGCAACTTCCCGTATCAGAGATCAGTAGCGGCAGCAAACTTCTTCATTCACTTCAGAAAATTTTTGATGCCTCGCATTTCTTTGCTAATATTTAAAAAAAATAGTACCTCATTTTGAAACCAATTAAATTACCTAATCAGCCGTCTAAACATTTAAACAAAATAAAAAAATTATATATTTATATATTAAAAACCCGCAAGAAAAGCCAGACTGAATAATGTGAATTTAATATATTCCAGAAGGGTTCCTTGTTCCATGTACAATCTGTGTATTACATAAAAGTTATCTCGGGGGGGACCCTTCTGAGTTGTATCATTTATATATATATATATATATTTTACTGTCGTACTCCAGCCATTCAAAAATAACAGCATATTTCAAAAACTTGTAAATATTCAATTTTTTAATAATAATAATAATGATAATATAATTTTTCTAACATCAATTCTGAACGTTGTGAAGGGCAAATAAGCATTCATTAGCTGAATTTTTCAATAAATCTTCATATTCAATATGCAAAATTTCATATATTTGAACTCGTAATACAAAAAATACATGAAAGAACATCATCACACCTCAACGTTCGATACGAAACAATTATGTACTAACCTTAAAACTGTTTGGGAAAATCCAAATATACTACTTTTAAAAGTTTACGTACGAGAGAATGAGATCCAAGGAGAGCCGTAAAACTGGATTTGAAAAACTAATGAGCAATGGCCATTGCTCTCGTCTGTTCAAAAACGGAGTTTCCAGATTGTCAGGACTAAATTATCGTACTTTCGGAGAATTATTGTACATCATATTTCTAATTTCTGAATTAGTAAGTTATATACGGGGCTCCAATAAACCTTAGCCTCCCGCCCATGGCCTAAACCATTAGAGGTACAGTAAAACTAAACATACCTTACAAAAGAGAATTTAATCCTGCATTTAATGAGAAATAATTAAAACTTGGTGTTCCCGCCACTGGCTTCCAAGACAGCCTGAATTCGCTTTGGGTAGCTTGCCAAAAGTGACGCGAATAGATCTTGATCGTTACGCAAATTTGCTAAAACAGTTTCAATGTGTTGCGTCATTGTATCCTTCGAAAATCGATTTGCTGCAGGTTCTTGAAACAAGAGACATTCAACCTTGTCCTTTATAACTGATTCAATGTGTTCACAGATGTTCAGGTCAGCAGAATTTCCTGGTCATTCTTCATTTCCAAAGAAATCGATCTCATGGTTCCGCAACAACTGTTGAGTGGCTAATGCCTTAAAGCAGGGGGCCTTATCGTGCAGAAGTGTGACCTGATCGACATCCATAACATTGTTTGGGTTTCTTAGAAAAGGAATGACATGCTGGGATAGAATATCACGAAAATACTGTCCATCCCAACTCTGACCATTTGGCTTCAGCACCCACATGAGCTTCTTTGCAGTGAACAAAGCAAACACACCAACACAGTCTGGACTTTTTAATAATTCGCGATAATGTTCATTGTCATCAATTTCATCTGGTGTTGTGGCCCACACTCGATCATTTTGGTAGTTAGGCCGACGTGTTACGTAAACAAAAAATTCATCGGAGACAGCTAAATGCATGAAATCATCCACATCCCAATCTTCAAGACAATGGGCAAACCACATTCTGTCATCGATGTTAAGTTGAGTTTTGCTTGGCTTTGGAAGTTCATACCAAGGCTTTAAACCTTGCCTATGACGGTACAGTCGAATGATCTCACCACTAACCATCTTTCCTCTCAACACTTCGATCTCTCTAGAAAGTTTAGCACAGCTGTTTTTCCGCTTACGCGTACCGCTTTCAATGATGTCCTTTGTTTCCTGAGAGAGTGGCAAATTTGGGCGCCAAGATTTGGTTGTATCCATTTCACATTCATCCAAAGTTTTATTCCAATTTCTTTTGACGAAGTCCTCACTTCTTCGCAACTTTTTGGCAACCCATGAACGTGTTATAAAGGTGGCTCCAGCATCACGAGCTTCCCGAAATGTTATTGCTCGTATGCGATCTATTACACGTTGCCTCTCCGAATCACCAATTAATTGAGAAGCCATTATATTATCACTTTATCAGCTAGAGTAATTTTAATACCTGCAATAAATAAAGAATTTTATATATTTTTATAATCACTAAAAACTATTTCGATATAAGTAAACATGTAAGCTGCAAATGGGGGGGCTAAGGTTTTTTGGAACCCCTTATATTATTTACAATTTCCTTTCATATAAACCAGGGGTGGGCAACCCTGTCGCCAATAGCCACAAGTGGCGAATTGGCCATGAGATTGTACATGCTTTGAATAAACTTTTTAAACAGTTTTTCTTTTTATATTTCGATTTATCAACCTAGTTTCTCAATTTATGTATGGTGTGGCAAATTTTACTTTTCATTCACCGCACCTGTGGCACCTGTGGCTACACTGAACAAAAGGTTGCCCACCCCTGAATTATTATAAACTATATATAATGTTTTTTATTTTATTTGAAACAGTTTCAGATACGTTGGTGTATTTATAGTACTTAAAGAAAACAACAATATACAGTTGCAGAAAAAAAAAATTATTTATATATATATATGTATGTACACACACACACACACAGACCGTGCATGGGACAAGGAACTCTTCTGGGAAAATTAAATCCACTATAGTCAGAATAAGTAATGGAATATATATATATATATATATATATATATATATATATATATATATATAGGCTGGAGAAAAGTCTTGAAGGATTTTATGCATACAAATAATCTGTCGATAAATTCCAATGATATCACTGCAGTTTGGCGATACTTTTCAAAGCATCTATGAAAGGCCAGGAATGGCCCTAGGCCATAGCCCCAGTCAGCAAGGATGGCATACAACAATGAAGAAAAAGTGTATCTTGTATCGTGGGCTATTTCTTATAATAACTGTGAAGAAAGTGTGCGCTTATTTCAACAAAAATATAATAAACCACCACCAAATGCAACCACTCTTCGATACTGGAAGCTCAAACTTTTGGAAACAGGGAGCCTGGTAAAAGATCGACCAAGAAGCGGAAGGCCAGTAACGGTGACAGGAGACAACAAAGAAAATGAGGTACTCCGGACCACAACCTGCCAAGCGCCAGTGGGGCCAGAACTGAGTTACTTATACCACTATATTCCCCCACCCTTCCTCTATCCCTGTCGGTGAGTTAGGGAGCAGATTGTGGACCTGTACGTATGGTCGAAATCAATCAAATATCGTTATTGGTTAAAAAGTTATGGCATTTTGCAAGTTAACAAACTTTAACTGCATTTTTCTGTTTTTAATTTTGGCGCTTGGCAGCTTGTAGTCCGGAGCGCCTCAAATGACCTCACCAGTTTTCAAGTCGATCCAACAACTTCAATGATAAAAGTTGCACACGAATTGGGTATTTCAAAACTTTCAGTAGCAAAAATATTTAAATCACAGGGTATCACGATTACAAACCCATTTATTCTCAGCTCATATACGACGCTAATTCTGATAGACGGCTGCAGTTAGCTGAAACAATGAGACAAAAGTTCAACAGTGATCCAAATTTCCTTAGAAAGATCAAATTTTCAGATGAATGTGTCTTCGGTTTAACGACTAAAGGAAACAAATACAAAACACAACGTTTACTACTGGGCGAAAAATAACCCCAAAATACAGTATGATTGGGTAAACCCGTTAAAACGGTTACACTAACAGTTTGGCCGTGCATTGGTTATTCAGGACTCGTTTCCTTTGACTTATTGAGATATAACAATGGATGGAAAACGCTATTGCCAGAGACAAATTTTTGCCACAGTTTACTAATGGCGTTGGCAGGAATTGGCTTTGTCAATGTGATGGAGCGCTGCCACATTACTTTACAGCTGCCCGTGAGATTCTGGATACGAACCTTGAAGCAAGATGGAGTGGGCGGTGAGGTCCCATCGAGTGGCCAGCCAGATCACCTGATTTAACCCCATGTGATTTCTGGCTTTGGGCTTATTTGCGTGACAAACTCTACACTTTTGGTTTCATTTATCCAAATGTGAATGCCCTTGGCCGCAGAATAAATGAACAATTGAAAAGGATCTCACTCGATATGTTCAGAAGAACAATGAAGATTTTCACAGAAAGAATCCGCAAATGTATCACAGCGGATGGAGAACTCTTTGAAGATTAAATTACAATTTAACAAAATATTTGTATAAAATTGTTATAGACATTTTGTTTGATTTGTTCCATCATTTGAACACTTATCTATATAATGTTGTTAACTAAATAGTTGCATGTATAAAATCCTTAAAGACTTTTCTCCCACTCTGTATATATACACACAGTGTGTGTGTTATTTGATTATATATATATATATTATTTGATTAAACCTTGTTTGTTTTTCTAATCTATTAGAAAACGAGGTTTAATAAGGTTGATTTTGCCTTGCTAAGGGATCATCAAGTAGGGTGTGGTCACCCTCCGTGGGAGAAAGGAAAAAAGGGAGGGAAAAAGTCGGCCAAATAGCGGACAGATAAGTTTTATAAGTTTTATTAATACTTTTTCTTTTGCAGATCCTTCGTCGGTACCTTAATTGTTATATTCATTTAGTATAAATTTGTTACAGGAACGTTTCTGCGTTTCAAGAACATATTTGCGGGCTTGCAAAGGTGACATCACAATAAGCACGCGGTAGACCTACATTGTAATTTATTAATTTCCAAATGCTCGTTTTTTTTTGTTTTTTTTAAATTAATTAATAGCATGGCACCCCCTTCAAGTACTTGCAGTCGCTGTGAAGGGAAATTTCCGCTTACGCGTTTACTTAGGCTAATAATAATGATCAGTTAGTTTGCAGGTGGTGCTCAAACACGGAAGTGCTGAGGAACGAGTTAGAACGTGAGGCTTGAAGAAAGGGTGATGATGCTGACGGCAAAATTAGAATCCCTTGAGCCTTCAGTTACGACCCCTACTGCCCCAGTTTCTACTAATAATACAAATAGTACTAATAACCCTCTCTCTTCCCCTAGTTCCCAACCAGGGGTGCGGAGTTATTAAAATTTTAATACGAGTCCGAATCCGGGGTCAAGCCACCGAGTCCGAGTCCAGAGCCATGAAGTAAGACGAGTGACAAATGAAAACGAGAGAGAGTCATAGATTTATTCATCATACAGCATTTTCCATAAGAAAAACTAAAAAATACTCACGCGGGAGGATAAAAATATAAATTCTTTATTCAAAATTGGCATAGGGCCTACAAAAATGAGATCCTCATAAAAATACATTTTTTACTTTTACTCCTCCCATTTTGTCCTCAGGAAAAGCATCGCCCGCACCAAATCATCCTCCATTTTTGCACACAAATCGTTCTTAATGAATATGAGTCCAGAGAAAAGCCTCTCCACAGACACTTGTGAGACCGGTAGAGAGGTCAATACTAGAGCAATTTCTTGAAAGAGCTGCTGGCAAGGTACAGGGACTTACTATAGCGACTAAAGGAAAAAACAAATAAGATTGTTTTAACAGGTATACTTCCTCGAATTATCCAACGTAACGATTTCTACAGCAAGGCGACCTATATCAACAATAACCTAAAGTTTCTTTGCCAACGGGAAGGAGTGCATTTTGCGAATTTTTGGAACAGTTTCTACGGCAGGAGGGACTTGTTCTTCGGAGATGGACTTCATCTTAATGACGTTGGAGCTGCGCGTTTAGTAAGACTATTTCATAATACTGTCTTCTTTGCAGGCTGCCGTAACTCGAACGGTCCCGACGTAATTTCCCAAAATTTCCTTTGCGCTCGCGAAGGTATCGCAGTTACAAACAATTTTAAGGTTCTATCCTTAAATGCTCGTAGCCTACGAAATAAAAAAAAAACGATTTTTCTTCTTTAATTGCTTGTAAAGACTATGATTTAATTGCGATAAATGAATCGTGGCTTAGCACTGAAACACGTGACTTTGGAGGGGAGTATCAAATTAGAGGTTACAGATTTTTTTTTAAAAATAGAATAGGTGGGCGAGGAGGTGTTATGTTATATATCAAAGATAATATTGTGAACGTTATAGAATTAAGACAATTCCAGAACCGATAGATTTGACTATAGCAGAACTTAAACTGAACGATTTCAAACTTGTTGCCGTTATACAGGGTGTCCCAAAAAAAACTATATACTCTTTATAGCATCATATATTTTATAATTAAAAAAAAAAACCAAACAATATATTGTTATAGCAATTGCCAATGAAAGGTAAATTAGTAATCTAAGTGATCAAAATGTTATAGCGAGTTGTTTGCATATAAAATTTAATTAACTACGCCAAGTGCTCAAAATGTTCTCCGGCAACATGAATGCACTTTTGAATGCGTCGACTAACTGATTCGCAGACATGGACTAATGTGGATGCTGTGATGGTCCCGCACTTTTCCCTAATTGCATCCTTAAGGTGTTCGAGTGTTGCGGGTCTTGTACCATAAACTGCATCCTTCAGGTAGCCCCACAAGTAAAAATCAAGTGGAGTCAAGTCCGGTGAACGTGGAGGATACTCAACGCTTCCTCTTCGTCCTATCCAACGGTTAGGCAACGTTTCATCGAGGTACCTTCTGACATCACAATGATAATGAGGGGGGCTCCATCTTGTTGAAAGTAAAAGTCGTCGTTTCCAAACAACTTCCGAACTGCAGGTATAATTTCTGTCCGCAGCATGTCGAGATATGCGGCACCGGTAACTGTCCCATTAAAGAAAAATGGTTCAACCAAACCCCTGGATGATAAACCACACCATGCTGTTAATCCTGGTAAATTAACATGTTTATCCACATAAACGTGTGGATTATCAAGTGACCAGTACCTGCAGTTGTGTCGATTTACTGTGCCATTCAACTCGAAGGTAGCTTCATCAGACCACACGATTTTGTTGTATTGAAAGTGCATTCATGCCGCCGGAGAACATTTTGAGCACTTGGCGTAGTTAATTAAATTTTATATGCAAACAACTCACTATAACATTTTGATCACTTGGATTACTAATTTACCCTTCATTGGCAATTGCTATAACAATATATTGTTTGGGTTTATTAAAATTATAAAATATATGATGCTATAAAGATTATATATTTTTTGGGGGACACCCTGTATATATACATATATACACACTTCGTCTCTTCATTCCCTGACGAGGTGTAGCTCTGAATACGACGTAAGTATAGAGAAGCGTTCTGCACACGAGGAAGAGAAATAACGAACAAATAAAAATGAGGTGAACCGCCCGGGAATCGAACCCAGGGCCTTCCGATTGCCGGTCAGATGCGCTACCATTACACCACGGGCCTCGATCAGTCATAAGTCGAAATTCTCCTACATAGGGCAGAAACCAATGCCCTGAGAGGGCACTCTCGCAAATCGTGAATATGTACATTTAACTGCAATGACCACGCAGTATATTAATGTATAGAAACGACGTAAGTATAGAGGAGCGTTCTGCACACGAGGAAGAGAAATAACGAACAGATGAAAAATGAGGTGAACCGCCCGGGAATCGAACCCAGGGCCTTCCGATTGCCGGTCAGATGCGCTACCATTACACCACGGGCCTCGATCAGTCATAAGTCGAAATTCTCCTACATAGGGCAGAAACCAATGCCCTGAGAGGGCACCCTCGCAAATCGTGAATATGTACATTTAACTGCAATGACCACGCAGTATATGTCGTTTCTATACATTAATATACTGCGTGGTCATTGCAGTTAAATGTACATATTCACGATATATACATATACATATTCACGATATATATATATATATATAATACACATACATACACATATATATATATACACATACGAGGAGTGATTAAAAAGTATCGATAATTTTATTGCTTCGGACAAATGAATGCAAATAAGAAATAACCGTTTACATATGCGAGTCTTCCTGCCTCTGGCGTCTGCAGTCTGAAGCAAAATCTGCTACCATGAGTCAGTTGTTGGTTGGAGTCCTTATCAGGAGGGTGTGTTTTTGCAGTACGTATAAATCTCTGAAATGGAACAACGTGCGTTCGGAGACGAACGAAATTATTAAAACGGCTTTTGGAAATGATGCGCTCAGTGTAGCTAACGTTTACAAATGGCACAAAAAGTTTAGAAATGGAGAAACATTTGCTCGTAACAAAAATCGAATCTGTTGGCCATTTTCATCTGTATGAGATGTGGAAGGGCAACCACTGCGTTCCTTGTCTTCAAACGACGTTTCTCCATTTTTTAACTTTTTGTGCCATTTGTAAACGTTAGCTACACTGAGAGCATCATTTCCAAAAGCTATTTTAATCATTTCCTTCGTCTCCGAACGCGCGTTGTTCCATTTCAGAGATTTATACGTACTGCAAAAACACACCCTCTTTTAAGCGCTCCAACCAACTACTGACTCATGGTAGCAGATTTTGCTTCAGACTGCAGACGCCAGAGCGCAGGAAGACTCGCATATGTAAACGGTTATTTCTTATTTGCATTCATTTGTCCGTAGCAATAAAATTATCAATACTTTTTAATCACTCCTCATATATATATATATATATATATAACGTAAAGAACGACGCTTTGTATAGGCGAATATTCCACGCAAGATGAGAGCGAAAGAATGAAACAAATTAAAAAATGAGGTAACCACCCGGGAATCGAACCCGGGATCTTCTGCGCGTATGTAGAGAAATTACAACATTTGATTGAGTGAGGCTCCTCGCATCTGGAGGGAGCAAACCAATCACCACGATGATTGCTACTTCTGCATGGTAGACATTTCACTCTACGAGAGGTAAAGGTCGAAAAAATGTCCTATATCCAAATATTCCATCTTCTATTGCCCCAGTCCCCCATAATGAAGATTTACCCGTTCCATGTCCACCCACCATGGGGAAAATAGAAGAAACGCCTTTAATATCCTCCGATAAAGATGAAGATGCTGACTTCGAGGCAAGCTCCAATACGTCACCCCATTTCCCCAACCAGAAAGACATAGACGACCTAGTCAGGGATATGAACCTTACGAAAACCAATGCAGAAATTATGACGTCCCGCCTTAAAGAGTGAAATCTTTTGGACCCAAGTGTCAAGATCTCTTTCTACAAGAATAGGCATTTGCGATACGCTTCCTTCTACTCCTGTTTGGCATCGAGCTCTCTTTGCTACTGCTGTGATGTGAATGGCCTTTTTGCTGAGATAGGAAATGAATACAGCCCTGCTGATTGACGTTTGTTTATTGACAGTTCAATTACAAGTTTAAAAGGCGTCCTACTACATAATTGAAACATGTTTCCATCTATTCCTGTGGCTCATTCGGTTGAATTGAAGGAATATGAAAATGTAAAGCAGTTGCTAGACAAAATAAACTACAGTGAACAGAGACGGGATGTATGTGGAGACTTCAAAATGCTAGGATTCCTGCTAGGACTACAGGGCGGTTACACTAAATATTCGGGTTTCCTCTGCCTTTGGGACAGCAGAGCAGATGGTGAGCACTTCGTCAGAAAGGAATGGCCCGTGAGAAATGAGCTTAATCCAGGCAAACACAATGTTCTTAACGAAGCCCTTGTTCCAAGAGACAAAATTTTGCTACCCCCGCCGCATATGAAGCTTGTTCTTATTAAGCAATTCATCAAAGCTTGGGATGCTGAAAGTGATGCTCTTTATCATATACTGTACATTCAATGTTTCCCAAACTTTCTGAAGCTAAATTCAAGGGAGGCATATTTGTTGGACCTCAAGTCAGACGCATGTTAGCATCTAAAGCAGTGGTGCACAAACTTTTTTGATGTGAGGGCCAAGCGAAGAAAATAACTAAATGTATTAGCCTACTTACTTTCCATCTAAGTCATAAATTGGGTCACTTTTATATTCTAACTTTTTCATTGAATTGAAAAGACCCGTGGGGCCACTGAAAAGACCCGTGGGGGACACATTTGGCCCGCGGGCCAGGGTTTGTGCATCACTGATCTAAAGAGTTAGAAGAAAAATGACAGTTCTTGAAAAAAATGCTTGGCAGTCATTTCGGCTTGTAGTCCATGGATTTTTAGGTAACAAGAACGACAACTACAAAGAGCTAGTAGAAAATCTACTCAAACACTTTCAAAGGTTAGGTTGTAGAATGTCCCTGAAGTTACACTATCTGGACTCGCATTTAGAATTCTTCAGACCAAATTTGGGTGACTAAGTGAAGAACATGGTGAACGTTTTCACCAAGATATTCAAACCATGGAGAGGAGATATCAGGGAAAATGGGACGAAGCTATGATGGGCAACTATATCTGGTGTTTAATACGAGATAATCCACAGGACTACAAGGGAAAAAGTCGCTCAAATGTACATTTTTAAGCATTATCCGTTTAGATTTGTGAGCATATTTGTGTGCATTATATATACATTATATACACAATACACATTATATATCTTTAAATATGAAATATATTTATTGTCCTTTCCTTTTCTTCATTGTGATTTTGCTCTTTGATAAGCCACTAGGTACAAAAAAATAGATTATGGTTTTCAGAAGAAACTAGAGTTTTCACGAGAAAACTAATGCGATTTTTTAATACAGCGCACCTAAAAACAAAGAAATACCAAAAAAATAAAATAAACGCAAATTTTCCAAAATTTTGTTACATAGTGTTATGGTTTATTATGGCGAGAACTGTAGAAACATCGACAGAAACTCTTTCGACGTACATGTTCTGTAACCTAAACAAAGGCTTTGCGCATAAAATAGCTGTTCCAGAAGTTTTTCTGGATGCTTATTTTATTCTGATAAGACTTATTTTAACAATTACACTGGGCAACAAAAAAAAAATTTTTCGTGTCCCAAGAATGAAAATACCTTATTCTTATAGTATTTTCTGTGCTGAATCCAAATAAGTTTGTAAAATTTCTCTATCAGGTCTGGTTTTTATGTGACATGCAATTTAATTTTTTAAAACCCATATAGTTACATACTTATTAAAATATGATCGAAAAGACATACCTGTAGTTTAAAAAGTAGCTTGTTTTGATTTTCTGCTGTGCTTTGCCTCAGGCATGTCTCTCTTAAGAGTCCAGCAATAGTCAGCCAGCATACTGGGGCTCCATTTGCCTTGGTAACGGTTTTCCATGGCAGAAATATCCTGATGAAAACGCTCACCATGTTCGTCGCTTACCGCACCCAGGTTTTCCGGAAAAAAGTCCAAGTGAGAGTCCAAGAAATGAACCTTTAATGACATATTGCACCCCATTGCTTGGTAAGACTTAAGAAGATCTCCTATTTCAGGATAGTTTTCGGCCTTGTGATTTCCCAAAAAATTTGTGCAGACACTTTTGAAACTCTGCCACGCAGCTTTCTCAACTTCATTCAACTCTCCTTCAAATCTCTCATCTCTTAACAATTCTCTGATCTGAGGGCCTACAAAAATGCCTTCTTTAATCTTGGCATCACTGATCCGGGGAAACTTATTTCTCAAGTATGTGAATCCTGTTTGCGCTTTATCCATCGCTTTAACAAAGTTTTTCATAAGTCCAAGCTTGATATGCAAAGGAGGAAGGTACACTTTCTCAGGGTCAACAAGTGAACTATTCACAACATTTTTCTTGCCTGGAACAAGTGAGGTGCGTTTTGGCCAATCCTTCTTAACGTAGTGGTTTTGCTTGTCCCTACTGTCCCACTCACATAAAAAACAACAGTACTTGGTGTAACCTAGCTGCAACCCTAGCAAAAGTGCAATGACCTTCAGATCTCCACAGATATTTCTGATACTGAAACTTTTCTAAAAGCAACTTCATGTTGTCGTATGACTCTTTCATGTTTGCAGCATGTGCAATAGGTACAGAAGGAAATTTATTTCCGTTGTGAAGAAGGACTGCTTTCAAGCTGACTTTTGAGGAGTCAATGAACAATCGCCACTCATCCACGTTATGTTCATGACCAAGAGCCCCCATGACTGAATTAACATCTTTACAAAACACAAGTCCATCTTCATGGGAGAACCATTCTTTGAATTCATCATGGCGGCTGCGGAAAAAACAAACTTTAGTGTCACGTTGCAGTAGATTCCAACCCTTTAATCTTGAACCTAAAAGTTCAGCCTGCTTCTTAGATAATTTCAAATCACGAACTAGGTCATTTAGATCTCCTTGTGACAGTAAATGTGGTTCATTGGAGGAACAGGTAGCCTGGAATGTTGGATCAGAAATGTCTTCATCTTTTTCCTCGTGATATGCTACAGCTACGTTTGATTCCTCATCACTTAAACTTACATGTTCAGGAGGATTTGGTACTGGAAGTTGAGCACTGTGGGGAACTGGTCTCATTGCAGATGGTAGATTAGGGTATTTCATAAGGCTCTTTGTTTTTGAAGTGATCCCCTTTGTATTTACCAGGCAGAAATAGCAGTCTGTTGTGTGATCTTTGGGTTCCCTCCAAATCATTGGAATAGCAAATGGCATGTGACTTGAACCGTTTAGCCATCCTGTAAGTAGTCTTACACATGTCACACAACAAATGTGAGGGGCCCAACTCTTGTCCTGATCGCCTACTTTACATCCGAAATAAAGTTCATAGCATTTTTTTACTAATGGTGTAAAGTTACGTTTCTGGGATTTTAAAGTTACATCACCACATACATAACAAAAGGAATTAGGATGATTCAGACAGTTCCGCGGCATTACAAAACATCTATATGAATACAACACTGGTGTAAAATTAACAAGAAGCAACAGACACTAGCTGTTAACACTGTGACATTTACAAGCAAACTGACTTGGAGCTGCTCTACACACAGAAACTAGGCTCATGTCTGAACAGGTACAAACGTGTTTCAACCTGCACAGTCTGCTGCTCCGACCAAATTTATCCTGCCAGCATTATCAGAACTTTCTTCCCAAAGGAATAAATTGTACTAATTTTACAGAAAAATTAATACAACATATATATTAATATTAATATATTTTATTATAGTTATATTAATTAATATAATATATTATATTTATTATTTTTATAATGTTTTATATTATAATATTGTTATATACTTAATTATATATAATATGTTGTTATTTTTTTATCCGGTGATCATGCTAAATGAGGAAAAAATGAACATAGCGTCACAAGTAAACTAAGCCTGATAGAAAAAAATCTGATTTCATATTTAGATTCAGCATGAAAAAGTACACTTAGAACACCCATCAAAACCCTTGTGACAAAATTGTTGTTGACCAGTGAATTATTTCTCGCATACAGCAATAAACCCTTTCTAATCTTAGATTAAATTAAAATAGTCACGTCTATACACGTTATTAATTCAACTCGTGTTAGACTTTGGATCTAAGTTAAATGTGAGCACGAGAAAAGACGTGTGTGTGTGTGGTGTGTGTGTGTGTGTGTGTGTGTGTGTGTGTGTGTGTAATAAAAATACCTGACTGCTGGATAGTTAAGGTTTTGACTGATTTAATTCACTCAAACGCTGGTGCAGTTATTTAAAGGTTTCAACAGCTTCAACAGCCGTAAAAACATACAGAAACTGCGGAGCTTTCGAGCTCTAACAGTTGGCAAAATTAATAAAGCCTTAAAAGGACGGAACTCCCACGAAGCGTTCTCGAAAATATAATTAAAGCATAGATAAAATACGGAAGCCCCCATACATTTTTCTCGTGTTCAAGAGCAGAGCCAAAAGGGCTACGTCGCAGCCAATGTCGTAACACCGCTTCCCGGTGATCAGAGAAGCTAAGCGACATTGGGTCTGGATAGTAGTTGGATGGGAGACCGTCCTCCGCGTCCAGATTATGTAGCTAGTAGTGATTCGTGGTTCGGATCCCACGTAAAGCTGTAGGTCCCCTCCGTCGTATGACCTTAGAAGTTGCGGAGGAGGTTAAACAACCCCATCATTACAGTTTCTGAGAGCTGAAACAAATCTGATATTTTATTATCCCTTTATGGTCCAAATAGTACTTTGACGTACGCGCCTTTGAAACTTTAAAAAAAAACCTGTCTGAAGTAAATCATAAAAGTAATGCAGTGACAATTCTTTTCCGAACAGCTGTGAACTCAATAATAATAATAATAATAATAATAATAATAATAATAATAATAAATAATAATATAATATAATAATAATAATAATAAATAATATTTAGTGGCTGTCAGTTTAAAAAAAAAATTGTATAATCTCGACTTTGGATCGTTACTATTTAGTTTTTCATTCTATACTGCGAAATGTGACCTCGCATGAAGGGTTCAATTTTCACTACTTACTCTTACTACTTTTAACTATAAAATGGACTACAATAACCAATTACTTTCAATGCAAACTCTCTGGAATTTACTTCTCTGCCAATTATAAACATTTCAGATCACTCGAAACCATTCGAAACAGATCGAAGCGAGGTATAAATAAATAATAATGAACCTATTCTTTATTGTCTTCAAAACAATTCATTTTAGAGTATCATACTGCAACATAATTTTAAATTTAAGTCTGTTCAGAACGACAAAATATTTTGCAAACTAATTTTGGAATCGATTTTCAAAAACCTGAACTTCAATTCCAGAAATAGAATCAACACGCGTCCTGTGGATTAGGTTCGGCTAGGAAAGGTTAGACGCAATCAAGGTAGGTCAAGGCAAATTACCTTAGATTAAGAGGATATCGATGTTA
Source organism: Bathynomus jamesi (assembly GCA_023014485.1). Classification (NCBI taxonomy): domain Eukaryota; kingdom Metazoa; phylum Arthropoda; class Malacostraca; order Isopoda; family Cirolanidae; genus Bathynomus; species Bathynomus jamesi. The sequence continues at coordinate 2,005,371 of JAJOZX010000050.1, forward strand.
AGAATATCTGGCAAGATTGTTTTTCTTAAGAGTGACAAAATAGCAGTTTGATTCAGTACAAGTGGAGCGCAAAAATTGAATAAAATAAAACAAAACTAGAGAAAAAAATAATCAGGCACAAAAGGAAAAAAAATATACAGAAATAAATTTGACTCAGGAATGATTAAAATGATCAACCTTTTTGCACCCAAGTTTCCCAAATGCCTGTCTGTGTCCCATGCAAATCCAAGTGGCATTGTCAAGGGAAATTTATGACAAGGGCTGTCATCAATTTAAACGCTAAAACAAATATTCATATTTAATACATGAAAATCCCTTTCTATTTCAAATTCGCGAGTTAAAAAATTAATTTGTGCTGGAAAAGAAAGTGGTAATAAGGGAAAAAGAATGGAAAAAAAATTAAATGATCGACCTTTTTTAACCCTCTTCGAGTAACGGCGGGAATCTACAGCTTTACGTGGAATCAGTGTCGCTATTATCATTTCAACGGAGAAGACGATCACCTATCCAGCTGCTAAGCAAACTTCGCCACGACGTATCCACAGCGTAACCCGGAGTGGAAAAAAGCTTTTTTAGGGGGAGCAAACTCGCTAAAACATTTACCGTTTTTACACTTATTGCACTTATATATATATATATATATATATATATATATATATATATATATTATATATAATATATATATATTATAACTGCAAACACGCAGTATAATTAACGTAAAGAACGACGCTTGTATAGGAGAATATTCCGCGCAAGATGAGAGAGAGAGAACGAAACAAATGAAAAAATGAGGTAACCACCCGGGAATCGAACCCGGGATCTTCCGATTGCCGGTCAGATATGATAACCATTACACCATGGGCCTCACTCGATCAAATGCCGTAATTCTTCTACATACGCGCAGAAACCAATGCCCCAACAGAACTCATGAAATTGTACAGGATAATCCTAACATAAGCATCAGCCGTGCTTCTCAGCTGTTAGGAGTTGGATATGGAACAACACACCGTATATTCAAGCAAAATTTAATGCTCTTTCCATATAAAATTCAAACAGTGCAACAACTAAACGATGGAGATTTCGCACGAAGACGACAATTCTGCCAATGGATCCAACAGAAGGTAAATGACACCACCAATTTTCTAGCAACTTTGATTGTCAGACGAAGCCCATTTTCACTTGAATGGAACTGTAAACAAACAAAACTGTCGTTTCTGGGCAACAGAAAATCCATTGAATATTACCGAAGTCCCGTTGCATAGTCAGCGTGTAACTGTTTGGTGTGGTCTTACTGCATCTCAGATCATAGGGCCGTACTTTTTCGAGGATTCCACCGGAAACACGGTCACTGTAAATGGTGATCGCTACGAAAAAATGTTGACCGATTTCCTTATTCCTAAATTAAGAGATCTTTGTCTAGAAAACCACTGGTTCCAACAAGACGGAGCTACCTGCCATACCACGAGGAACTGCATGGCAGTTTTGCGTCAAACGTTTCCAGGAGAGTTAATCTCAAGATTTGGAGACGTTGAATGGCCCCCAAGGTCTCCGGATTTTTCTCCCTTAGATTATTATCTCTGGGGATATTTAAAGAGTAGGGTCTACAGAAATAACCCAACGACCTTGCAAGAATTGAAGGCCGCCATCACAAATGAGATACAGGCCATACCACCGCACACTCTTGCAAAAGTGATGCAGAACTTACAAGCGAGAACACTGGAATGCTTGGCAACTAATGGAGCACATTTGAAAGGAGTCATTTTTTAAAAATAAATATTTCATAATAAACTTGTAACTCTACTCTTTCGAATGATATATAGTTTTTATGAAAGGAATTAAATATTAAGAATATTTGGCTTTTTTTTATGGGTCCCATTTATCTGGATCACCCAGTGTATATATATATATATATATATATATATATATATATATATATATATATATACAGGGCTATTCAAACTGATTCACCTGATTTCAAATGAGAATATTTTTTAATGTTACAAATACAGTGTGATTTGTGATACATCAACCAAAAGAAAACCTGTCCAAATTTTGTCTCTCACCTCATGAATGCTCTATGTGAGTTCCCCTAGTTACACGAGCAACGTCGACACGATAGTCGAATTCCTCCCATACTCGCTCCAGCATGTCCGTTGTCACTGACTCTACGCCAGTAACAATGCGAGTTCGGAGCTCATCCAAAGATGTGGGCAACGGTGGCACGTACACAGTATCCTTAATGTACCCCCAAAGGAAGAAGTCGCATGGTGTAAGATCCGACGACCTAGGGGGCCAGCTGTGGAGCACCAAGTCATGGGGCCCACTGCGACCAATCCAACGGCGAATGACTGTTCACACTGACTGTTTGTTGCTAGGCTAGGCCACGGCGTGACTTTGGAGCCGTCTCGCGGTGATCTTGTAAAACTCGGAGATTTCCTCTTTCATGTGGTGTATGCCCAGTTGATGCACGGTTGATACGTACGGAAGTATTCTCAGTTGAAATCGGATGAATCATTTTGAATAGCCCTGTATATATATACACCCACAGTGTGTGTGTGTGTGTGTGTGTGTGTGTGTGTGTGTGTAATCATCTGCCCATTATCAATAATGTACATCTATCCGCTGTGGTGAACTCAAAATGTGAGAGGAACATCGCGCAAAAGCATGTAACGCATTAAAGATAATGCAAACATCTTCGGCAGCATCTGAGCATTTCAAATATAAGAGAAGACCCCATTAAAATGAACGGAAGAGCGAAAGCACTGCACAAATAGCTATTTCAAAACGAAAATTTATCAAACCATGCATGCACATGAAGATGCCTCAACAGAATGAAAACAGACCTTTCGCGAACGATGTTTTCAGTCTTCATTTGGAACGCCTGCACGATTTAAGTTTTTTTCCCCGCATCTTCATCTCTACAGTAATCTCAGTTACTCCACCATAGAACTTAAGTTTTATATATATATATATATATATATATATATATATATATATATATAAAATTTTAATATATATATATGATTTTATTCAAATCTGTTGATTTGTTCCTTTCAAAACTGTGTTTTCACTTTAAATTCTATAAATATTGCTTATGCTGCAGTTTCTCGCCGTAAATAACGCTCTCATTTCAAACGATCGGTTATACGATATTTGAACTTACAGATCGGTAAAAATACGAGATATGAATATCTGCAATCGCTTAGGGCTAGGCTAATAAACGACTGCATAATCGTTAATGTATTCAACAAAATAATGTCATCCGGTTTTGTTTGTAATAAACACTGAAAAAAAAAAGGCGCTCAAAATTATTCACCGTCATACACCAATCACAGTATGAGCTCGTGTATAACACTCACACTAACATTAAATATCACATCCGCTATGTTACGATTCTGCAACATTTCCCTATCAATGAACTCAAAAGAAAACTAATTCTCCCTATACAGTTTTGACCAATCCTTAATTACAGCGATGCGATAAGCTTCCCGGATAAATATGGAAATAACAATGGAAAGCAATATGCAATTTTGTTTCGGATATTACCCGCAATCTCTCCCTTACTCAATTATATATATATATATATACACGCCCCACCAGTAGCCCAGCGTCTTAACCACTAGGCTACCCAGGGTACCCATTTATCTACCAACCAATTTCTTTATTGTGTGGAAGGATGAACAACGGGGTTTTGCTGCGCGCCGCCTGCCGTTACTGGATCTCGATCCCGGGGCCGATGGACTCGTAGTCAACGACGCTAACCACTACACCACTGATGCGCCAATATATACATATAATGCAAACCACAAGGAAAAAGAAAAATTTATTCCAAGGCCTTTCGTGTATTCATCAGGACACCTGATGAGGTGTACTGATGAATACACAGACAACCTTGTAATAATTTTTTTCCTTGTCTTTTTTTATGCAGGACGGAGTGGCCAAGGGCAAATGTCAGTAAAAGCGCCCGTCCCATAGAAGAAGAAGAGAGCCAAAATCAAGGTCCGGTTGGACTCTGCCTTTGAAAAATGGGAGGTCATAGACAGGAGGAAAGATGGATTGAGGAAGATTGTTCCAGAGTTCACCGGTTGAGTAGATGAAAGACTGAAAATACCGATTAACCCTGGCATTAGATAGTTGGACAGAAAAGGAATGAGAAAGTATAGAAAGTCTGGTACTGCGTGCTCTCCTTAAAGGAGGAGGCATGTAGTTAGAGTTCAGAAGAGCAATGTCCGTTATGATAGCGATAGTAAAGAGAGAGGGGGGGGGCAACATTGCGGCGAAGAGAGAGAGATTGAAGACAATCAGTAAGAGGCGGGGAATTGATGAGAAGAAAAGCCTTTGATTCCACCTGGTCAAGTACGGCTGTGTGGGTTGAACCACCCCACGGATGAGAAGCATACTCCATACAGGGGCGAACAAGACCTCTGTACAGAGACAGCAACTGAGTGGGGGTGAAGAAACTGCGGAGGCGGTACAGCACACCTAACCTCTTAGAAGCCCTTTTAGAGAGAGAGTATAATGTGATCTTTTCAGGAAAGATCACGAGAAAAGGAAACGCCAAGAATGTTAAGAGAAAAGGAGAATTGAGTTGTGTTGGTGAAGGTAAGGGGATAGTCGTGTGGAAGATTGTGACGAGTAGCTACATGGAGGAACTGAGTTTTTGAGGCATTGAAAGTCACAAGGTTTTTTCTGCCCGAGTCAGAAATAGAGGAAACATCAGAGGTCAGGTGCTCCATAGCCATATTACGTGAATCATGGAGTGACTGTTGAGAGGGACGCTTTGGGAAGCGGGTGGAGAAGTGAAGAGTGGAATCATCCGCATAGGAGTGAATAGGACTGGAAGTGCGAATTAAAAGATCATTAATAAATAAAAGGAAAAGAGTGGGTGATAGGACAGAACCCTGAGGAACACCACTGTTTGCATCATTCATTCCTTTCACGTGAATTGTGAAATTCATCCCATATATATGTGTGTGTGTGTGTGTGTGTGTGTGTGTGTGTGTTATAGGGAAAATGTGTAACTGGGGATTTCATGAAATCCTTAAAATGTGTAGGAGTTCATGTAAAGTTAAGTTGATTTAGAGCATGGGTCGGGGAACTTTTTTGGGTATTACCCAAAAATCTATTTGAGTAAAATGAAATTACCCCCAGACTTCAAAGTAAACAAAAACAAGCCAATTACTCTTAAAATTGTTGCATATGGTATACAAAAAATTCAAATTAAAAAAATGTTTATTGGATCCATTATTATGGAGAAATAAAAAAAAGCCACACATGCTGGCATAAGAATAGCACACAAACAAAATTAGTAAAAAGGATTGAAGAACTGAAGAACTGAAGAATTTCATTCAAAACATCTCCACTTCAGGTTTTGGAAAAATGATGCCGTTTCATTTTTGATACATCATCATCAAAATCAGGATGTAAATTCGTAATATTCTAAAATTTAGAATAACGCCACATTTATGTAACAAAATAAAATAAAAATATACGAAAAAAATATCAGCACAAAGTGTCAAGCACTAAAAGCACCTCTTCGTTTCATGATACCATACACACGACTGAGGCTCTGAGGGAACTCTCTCTCATACCGCACGCATTACCCCCAAAATTTTTAAATTTACCCCATTTGGGGTAATTTACCCCTGTTCCCCGACCACTGATTTAGAGGGTTTATTGAAGGGATCACTGCTACCTTCACAACCACCCACTACTTCCCTCCAATTTCAAAATTATTAACACAAACAACCATCTAACCGACCTCCACATTCTGGAGTCCCTATACATCCTCAGTATTAAACCAACTCTCAACGACTATAGTTCTGCCTTTAACTTAAACATAGCCAAATAAACTGTCATATCCTACCACTGAGAAGAAATCCACCATCACTCCGTCTGGCTCCAACTCTTCTAATATGGACCCCTTCCAACAACCAATCATTCCCAACCCTCTGCTCAACTAGTCCCCTTACCCCGATAACAACAACCTGGTAAGACTCCTCTCAATTTTGTTCGCGAGTTTCCGTTCATTTATTCATTTTTTTTTATCTGATTTTATAATTTTAGCAATGATGATTGAAAATGAAAATTTCTGAAACGTTTGTAACTAAACACCTACCATCTCTTCGACCTCTTATTCCTTGCTAAACTACGGTTCCCCAGGAACAAACCCTTCAATCAAGTTATATATACATACAAACACACACCTCAATAAATAATAAGACCAATAACAGTAATTATAACGGAAAAATTGACAGAATATGGCAGCGTTCCATAATATGCTTGTATTGATTTTCATTAAACTTTTGCATGTTAATAAAATTTTGCCAAGAAAGAAAAAGAGAATCATTATGAAGAGAAAAAATAAGTTCTTTTCAGTCCTCGAATGAAACCATTTTCGTATCAAATAATACCAGAAAAACTCAATATTTGTACAAACTTACATTTAAGAGTGAAAAAAATGCAATAAAATTTAATACAGTTACGAAATCAGAAACTAAAAAATTAAATACAGAGTGTACCAAAACTTGCGCATTTTTTTTTCTTTTTTTAAGACTCTTTAACTTTGGGTATTACATGTAGCAGCGTTTCTTAAGACTTTCCTTTCAAACGGCGGCTTCAAACTAAAGTAAAAATCCTTCACGACTCCTTTATTTCAACTGCAAATAACATTGGAGTGTAATTTAGTGGTATCATGATCAATGAGGTATCATAAATTAAAAATAAATGTTTCATTTACTAACATGTTTTTTTTATAATTTTTACAGATAAGTTTTCAAAAGGATGGAAACTTTTCGGAAATTTTGGGAAATTTCCATGAAAAGTTTCGGGAATTTTGAATGCGTCGGGAACTTTAGGGATTTGGGGAATATTCAATTCTAGGTTATTTTTAAGGTTTATTAGATATTTTTTGGTAGTAAACGGTAAAATATAACATATTTACAGTATTTTCTACTCAAAAAGGAAGTTCGCGTTTGTTATAGCAATTGTTTTTATTGAGTTTAGGCGAGTTTCTTGGGAATTTACCTGGCTAAAAATCAGAGTTGTGACTTAACTACTTACGAGCAGTGCTGCGCCCGCTAACTCCTTTAGTCAGCGCCGCTAACACTAACGTAACTATCATAAAATTTAAAGCTAACACTAAGCATTTCAGCAGTTAGCGTCGTTAACGCTAACGCTAATTTTTTTTTAAACCACCCTCATCTACGAGGGGCGGTCAGTAAATAAGTTTACACGGCATATAATTTCGTAACTAAAGGACCTACATTGATTATGTTCGTAAGAGGTGAATTCGTTAATCATGGTTGGCAACACTGCACGTCAATTCGGCTGTCATCTATCGTACATTGGCTATATGAATCAGTTGTACATGGTGGCTCGACTGGAACAGTGCCCTGCCCTACGGAGCAGTCCAGGACGTTTACGTTTAATGGCCGCTCGTAAAGTTCCAGTGTTGAACAATATGCAGCTGCATTGATTGTTGTGCCATTTTGCATGAAGTCTGCGAGCAAAACGCCTTTGTGGTCCCAAAACACGGTAACCATCATTTTGCCAGCGGACCTCACAATCTTGGAACTTTTTGGTCGCGAGGACCCAGGGTGTTTCCATTCCATGCTGGTACGTTTTGTTTCCGGAGTACGGTGATGAACCCATATCTCGTCTTCTGTGACAATGCGCTCGAGAAATTCTTGACCACTGACAGACTCGGAATATCGTTGCAGAAATGACAGGGCACTGTTCCAGTCGAGCCGCCGCATTGTTCAACTGACTCATATAACCAATGTACGATAGATGGCAGCCGAATCGACGTGCAATGTTGCCAACAATGATTAACGAATTCACCTGATACAAACATAATCAATGTAGGTCCTTCAGTTACGAAATTATACGCCGTGTAAACTTATTTTCTGACCGCCCCTCGTATATATGTTTTGCCTTCCGTAATTTACTTACATATATTAGCACACACCTTCATATAATTGGTTGCTAAGGTACAAAAATGTGACGTTAGAGTCTACGAAAAAGAAATTTTTAAGTAGGAGTCGAGTTCCTTTCGTATATATGAATAGGGAAAACAAATCAACGGAAGAATAAATTCTATTCAATTTAAAAGTGGTTTTGAAAAAATTAGCGATTACGTAACTAGTTCCTTATTTGAGGCAGTAATTAGTAACTGCAATTAGTTACAAAAAATAAAGTAACTGTCACAACACAGCTAAAAACAGGAATTTGAAGTCAGAATGCAAGAAATTCACGTTTTAACGTTCACCAATTGGTAACGTTTATTTTTACATGCGGTGTTTTCATTTAAGCATTCTGGGAATCCTTCTCGTGAAATAAGTGGGAGTTAAGAGAGATTAAAGCCGGGTTTACACGGTGAGAGCTACTCGCGCGAGTAACTCACGTCTGGACATGAGAGTACTCTCGTGAGATAGTCTCGTGAGAGTAGCTGTTGACACGCGTTGGTCACTCGCAGTGATAGTTGACATCGAAATGCTATCAAGACAGGTTGTTGCTGCGGCAACCCGAGTGTTTTGTGAAATAATTAGACGCACAAGAAAAAAAAAACGTAGAATATGGGTAAGAAAATGGATTGGTAGGAGAAAAGAAACAGGTGCTTCAAATTTACTTTTACAGGAACTCCGAGGGGAAGATGAAAGAAGCTTTAATAATTTTCTACGACTAGATAAAATTCAGTTTGACTTTTTGCTAACGAATGTTACAACTGCAATTCAGAAACAGGATACACGCATGGGAAGAGCGCTGCCTGCCAAAATAAAATTGGAAATTACTTTGCGGTACATTGCAACAGGCGATTCATTTGTCAGCCAATTTAAACCATGATAATTTGCTGGTATACACGTCTTCTGTCCCAGCTCCACTTTTCTTACTTTTTATAACTTTTGTTGCCTCTTGTCTGTAAGTATTTCTAATATTTCGTATTTTATTACGAAATACTTTAATGCCCACATTTTCAAGTTTCATTACTTTCAGTATGTTGTTGTTCCGCACTTGTCCTAGCATCACTATTTTTATATAGCTCCTCTGTGGTATCCCACAAACATCTGTGTTTTAAATATTCTTCTAAAAATAGAATAATTTGATCTGTATTCCACTTATCGGACATTCTGCAAAAAACAATTATAACAATAAATATAAACAGTATTCCAAACAGTCCACGTATGAACTCGCATGACAGTAAATTGAAAAGTTGGAAGAAACCAACTTTGTTGAGAGTGGAAAATTACTAGCGCGAGAGTGGGCGGCGCTAGTAACTCTCAGCTAGCGTGGTAGTTGACATGAAGCAAGTAGTGCGATAGTTACTCTCATGATAGTTACTCGCGCGAGTAGCTCTCACCGTGTAAACCCGACTTAAGGAATGGAGGTTTCCCCATTTGAACGTCTCCAACTCCACGCTACTGCCAAATGTCACTGGCTGCATTTTTCTACACTTTTCTCAAACAATTAAATTACGCAGGGTACCCTGATTCAAGAATATACGCGCTGTTCATTTTATGAAAATGAAAGACTAAAAATTCCCAAAATTCCCGGCGAGAATTCACCGCTGTCAAAATTCCCGGAAACTTTAAACCCTATTTACATATACTTAAATGTACAAAAATTGTCGAAATGTTTACTACTGTACAAACGTTCAGTGAAGTCGCTAACCTTCTCCCCCCCCCCCCTTCAGCAGGTCTTATCCTTCCATTTTGGGAAACGTTGGCCTACAACAGGGGTGGGGAAACTTTTCAGTACCAAGGGCGAAAATCGATAACATAAACATCTCCGCGGGCGTCTGGCAAATTTTAAGCTTATATACAGCGTGTCCCAAAGAAATGTATACCCACTTTGTTCGATAATACCAGCTATGAGGATAATAAATATATTACTTTGTATATGTTTTTTAATAAAGAATTTTCTCCTGAATCTAAATATATAATTATTTTTATTAAATATTAAAGAACAAAAAGTTACAGATGTTTAAATTATAATTATTATTTTCGAGACTTCATGTACGATATTTTCTAATATTTTTAACCGACTGTTTTGAGATACTTATGTTTAGTGTTGATGTTGAAGCATAAATGTTGTAATTATTAGTTAATTCAAAAAATTTACAAATTCCATGGTTAAATGACACTTTATCTAAGATGTTCGACGTCTTCCAGAACGTTGTTTTTGTAAGTTTGCACAGTGCCGTCGGTTTCAAACTTATCTCGTATACGTGCAAAAATATTAGAAAATATCGCACATGAAGTCTCGAAAATAATAATTATAATTTAAACATCTGTAACGTTTGTTTTTTCAATTTTTAATAAAAATAATTACATATTTAGATTCAGGAGAAAATTCTTTATTAAAAACCATAAAAAGTAATATATTTATTATCCTCATAGCTGGTATTATCGAACAAAGTGGGTATACATTTCTTTGGGACACGCTGTATATAAGATGTATTTTAAAAAGCTATTTGCTGGGCTGTAAATAAATAATTTTTAGTAAATAATAAATACCTAAGCGGGCGAATTGAAATTAGCTCGTGGGCGAAATTTCGCCCGCGGGCGAGGGTTTCCCCACCCCTGGCCTACAACAATGAACAAGGTTTTACTTTAAAGCTTGAAGTTTCCTCTGAAGAATGGTATACACGACATTTCACCACACCCTGATATCGCTTCCTTTAGCAAATAATCACAAGATGGCGATAAAAAATTTGAAAAACATCGATAGAAAAAGAGACGGATCCAACTGCTGCGAGAGCAAAAGTCGAGGTGATGTACCTGGGTTCGCTCCCCGCTGCTCCACCCTTTCATTAACATTCATCTCTCGTTCAACGCCTGGGGCAGGGGTGTAAAGGGAAGAGTCGAGCAATCGGCCCCGACTACTGTGGGTCTGAGGGTACCCACTAAGCTTTACTTTTTACTGGAAGACTCAAACATCTGTAACCTTGTATCACTTTACAAATGAGCACGGAACACGTTCACGTTATGATGATGTTCGTCTTTACATAATTTAGAAAAGTGGAAGGTAAAAATTAAGCCTTACATAACTTACGGCTTATAACAAACCTACCATTCCTTCAGGTAACTCGTGTGAGTGAATACATCGGGTGGCCCCAAAAAAACGTCCCAAGATTTAAAGTGTAATAACTTCCAAAATATACACTGTACAATTACAAATTTGAAATCCATATAAATTCAGCCTACTGAGAAGCTGCCATAAAATTTTCAGAATTCTACATGCAATACATTTTCAAAAATGAAGGAAACAATAAGGTACACTCAAATAAACAAATATCGTGAAACAAAAAATTTATTATTCACATTTTATTTATTGAGAGATGGTCGATATGCCCGCTGTCTTGCTCACAAACAGATCTTAACCTTTTCTTCCACGACATGATACAGTTTCTGACTTCAGTTAAAGTTATTTTGTACCAACAATTACAGTACGTATCTTTTCTTTTAATTGCAACTCGGTAAATTTTTCTATTTGACCTTCATAAACCTTTTCTGCGAGAGTTCCATATGCAATAGTCCATTAGATTGCAGTCCGGTGACTGAGGTAGTCAGTCATTTTTCCCAATGAAATTGGCCACATTCTGTTGGAGATGGGTGTACTTGCTCGTATGAACGGTAGTTCCATCTTGCTGGAATATGAAATCATTATCAGGATACAGACGCCGACAATCTGGCAAAAGATTTTATTCCAAAAGATTAACACAAGTTTCTGAGTTCATTTTTTTATTATTTTCATCAGAAATGAATATGAAGGCCGCTGCACACCGAAAGCCACGCTAGCCACGCCACGCAAACCCGCCACGTGGCTCAGCATCGCTCTAATGATTTTCAACGAAGCAACTCACACCGAAGCCCACGCTAGCTACACCATGCGTCAGCTAGTCGCGGCACGTGGCTCGCGTTCGCTCCCTGAGCGATATTCTGAGAAGTGCCTTTTGGCTGCGCATGCTCAGTTTGTCTTCGTAGTAGGTGGAGCTTATCCCATCCCCACTGGCATAAGTGGTTCAATCAGTCGCACTCATTCATTCATTCCCTATCTGCCCCGTTTCGCACCAAGTTTGCAATGGAAGAATTGATTGAAGAAGTCAGACGGTACCTATGCCTTTATGACAAGAGGAAAGAAGAGTACAGGGACATATAGAGAAAAGATAATTATTGGAAGGAAATTGTGACCAAATTAGGTCGGATGGATGCTGGCGGCGTTGCCCGGTCACGTGTGCGTGGCCTGCGTGGCGTGGTTAGCGTGACTTTCGGTGTGGGGGCGGCCTTTAGTCTTTCTGTTCCATGATACACTAGCTAAACTATAATTTTTTTTTTTTTGAAAACCGACATGTCTGGTAGTAAAGCCTCGACGGAGGAATCTCTCTCTTACGCACACTGTAACCAACATCATTTTGGTGGTTTCGCACAATTTCAATAGTAAAATCCTTTTCATCTGTGAACACAATTTTTTTTTTTAACATCAAACACTGAAAATTTGCTTTGCGAGTTTTCCTTTTTTGTCTAACATTGCTGTCACGTCTTGAGACAGATTCTTTTATATGCCCTAAGTTCTAGAGCTCTCTTCATTCTTTGAACAGAACTGCGACTAGTCTTCAAATTTCTTGCAATTTTTCGCTGGGACAAGTGTGAGCCCAGTCGATGTTCTTGAGACAAACTAATGGTTTGGACATAGTCAATATTTGTTTGTGTGGAAACACTTTTAGGTCTGCCACTTCCAGATTTCCTTTCAGTTGACCCAGTTTCTTTAAGTTTCTTTATTAATCTATTCACCGATCTCTTATTCCAATTTGTTCCAGGAAATGCCTTCACAATTCTTGTCACAGTCCATCCTTTTTCCGTGAAACATCTTTCAATTATCGGCTTATCACCTTTGCTTAAAACCATAATTAGAGGGGTTGAAAACTATTCAAGATTAACAGTAGCCTAAGCACACCATTTGACATTTAGGCAGAAACTAGCTTAGTTTAGCCTAACTCCTCCCCAACTTTCGCGATAAGAATAGTTGTCAACTACTACAGACTCAGGGCTGCCACTGACTTAATGAAAGAAAACCCAGATCGTACACTAAAAAAACCTAGATGATCCTCAAAAAAACCCAGATCACCAATACTGGAGCACCAATACCATTTTTTTTTAAATTTAGTACCAAATGAAGCAATTTATTGCCAAATTGTATTTAGGTATATATATTCATTCAAATTTCAATGCAATTTACTATGACAAAATATAAATCAAGCGAAAATTGCACGCACGCGCAATGCAGGCTAATGCCCGCCCATGACTAATGCTGCCAAATAATAAACTGCAACATGTTCGTAACATGTTCGTAACATGTTCGTTCGATTTGTCTACAATTATTCAGAGTAAGCTCCAAAGTCAGTTAAACAGTAAATTTATAACTGCGATTTGCTTTAAACATCAGTATCGTTTTAACAAATTTGTATCAGTATGTATAAATACTCAGAACTGAATAATTAGTAAAATTGATCGAAACGTTTAAGCAATGATTTGTTGTAACATATTTCTAACATGTTTATGGAATGCAATGTTTAATGGAACTCAATTTTTCTCACATTCTTATTTATGCATTACCAAATTTAGCTCATTTCATTACCAGAACACCAAATAAATTTTTAAATACAAAATTGCTTTTTCATTACCAAATTTGCTCAGATTTCGTTATTAATAATACCAGATGGTAACCCTGGAGTCGAGAATTTTTGCCAGTTTTGCGCAACTGACATCCTCCTTACAAACATGCAGCTTTACTGTCATAGCATTTCAAAAAACGTTGTATGATATTACCAAACAAAGCGTTGTTGCATTATATTTTATTTAGAGTGGTAAAATTCAGTACATTTTATTTGTCTGCCTTACTTTAAGCCTAAAAAAACAAGATTTCATGAAATTTTTAAAATTAAAACCAAGAAACCCAGGAGTGTTGGAAAAACCTAGCAATGGTAGTACTATATAAATTTTTTGTTTCATGATAAAATTATTTGTTTATTCGAGTGTACCTTATTGTTTCTTTCATTTTCGAAAAAATATTGCATGTAGAATTCTGAAAATTTTACAGCAGCTTGTCAATAGACTGAATTTATAAGGATTTCAAATTTGTGATTGTACAGTTGCACTTTAAATTCCGGGACCTTTTTTGGGGGTGCACCCGATATATACCTACCATAGAACGGGGTAATTGGGGTCATCTTTTTTTTTTAAACACCAAAATTGGCACCAAGGTTATTTTACATTTTATTATCTTAACTTTTTTTACACTTCCACGTGTTTTTTATTTACTTTTCACGTTTTTCTTGTTTCCAGGATTACCCTGAACTTGACCCAAATTACCCAATACTTGATCCGAATTACCCCACTTTACGGTACCTGATAAACCTGGTAAAAGTTTCGTGCGTCGGTCTCTTCACAAGAAGGTCAAGCTGGTGGCCCAACCTCTAGGCCTGGCCTGATGGAGGAGCGAGTTGCTTTCTTGTGATCTCCATCGCACATAGCCAGGCACACCCGGCTCATCTGGTAGTCCTGAGCCAGGCATCTAGCATCCCTTTTGAAGATTTTAACTTTGACCCCCTGTGACGTTCCCGAGGTTCTGTGGAATCTGGTTAAAAAGTCCTGGCCCCCTGACAACCAAGCTATTTTCCTTCAGTATATAGGCTATATATATATTACGTTGAAGGACAAGAATTTATATAAATGTATTAAAGCAAGTGATATGTAGCATACATACGAAAAAAAAGTCAAAGCCTGAGTTCCACAGAATTGCTCTACTTCGAAAATTAGGATCCAACATTTTTTTCATGAAAAAAATTAACTTCCCAAAACCAAATGAACTCCTCCCGTGACAATAAATATTAAAATATACCGTGTGACCACAAAAATTGTCCCTGTTTTTAATCGCTTATTACTCAGTCATTATCGCAGCTTCACAAATGAAATAAAAAGCATTCGAAAGAGAACATTTTAAAGTTTTAATTTATTCTACGTGTTCAAAGTGACGTCCCTGGACATTCTTACATTTCACACAACGGGAAAGGAAGTTATTTATTACATTTTCCAAAACGCTGCATTCAATGGACTATACACTCTCTACCACCGCTTGCTTTAATTCTTCGATAGAGGATGGCTCTTGCCTGAATACTTTGTCCTTGACAAATCCCCAGAGAAAAAAGTCCATAGGTGATAGATCGGGAGATCTTGCGGGCCAGGGAAACTGCGAGCGATGAGAAATGAATCTTTGTTCAAAAAATCTTGTTAAACATTCCAGTGATTGCCTAGTTGTGTGGGCTGTTGCTCCGTCTTGCTGAAACCACTTGTTGCTGCAGTTTTCTTGTTCAAAAACAGTGTTCAGCATTTCTACATATCTTTCTGAAGTTACTGAAAGCGGTCTCCTTGTCTCTGGGTCCTCAAAAAAGTAAGGACCATAAACCTTGCTGCTACTCAAACCACACCAGACAGTAACTTTTGGTGAATGCAGAGGTTTCTCCAAGTGTATATTTGGCTTGTTTTGTGACCAACACCGGTAATTCTGTCTGTTGATGAACCCATTGAGATAGATGTGGCATTCATCACTGAATATTATGTCACTTAATCTTATCTGGTTTTGTTCAATTATTGTTTCAATGCGTTCACAAAACATCAAACGACGCTGGTAGTCTTGTTCGCTAAGCTGTTGCAAACACATAATTTTGAATGACTTCATTCTCAAATCCAACGTGATTATTTTCCGAATGCTCTCCCGTTTGATTCCTGTCACAGCTGATAGTCGTCTCTCAGATTTTTTGTTGTCCGTTTCAAGCTGATTTGCGACTGAATCAATGTTTTCAGCGGTTCGCACACCTTTGCTGCGCCCAGAGTTGCCTTTATGCATGTTCTTGATTGAGCCGTGATGTTTCCATTTTGCGAAAATCCTGCGAATCGTTTTAGGATCTATGGTCCTTTGCTGACCGTATTGTCGTCTGAAAGACCGTTGGGTGGCAACTACCGAGCCATGTTTGATCATCTCTTCTGCAATGAAAACACGTTGCATGTCCGACAAATAACCCATGATTGTGGTGGATAAAACTGTCATTTTTTTATAAGTACTGATTTCGTATCCAGGATATCGAAAAAATTAAATAAAACTTTAAAATGTTCTCTTTCGAATGCTTTTTATTTCATTTGTGAAGCTGCAATAATGACTGAGTAATAAGCGATTAAAAACAGGGACAATTTTTGTGGTCACACGGTATAAAGATAACGTACAACATTCCAGGGATTCCATACAATCTAAACGTTTAGTTTCAATGTTGTACGTGCCTCATCAGAATACTTTTATCTTAATAATAAATAAGAAGCAAACATTTTATTAATGAATTAATACAAGATAATTTTTTTTTTTTGTATTGGGGCGTTTACCGCCATTTCCCGCTATATGGTAGCGGATATCATGGCGAGGCGGAATACGAGAAAGAGAAACGGAGACGGAGAAAAGGCACTAGAAAAGGGAGAACAGCGGACTACAGGTGAGAAGCCACCTAAAGCTCAGATAGGATGCGAGATTGGGAGAGGAAGAGGAAAAGACGGTCAAGCGAGAAGAGAGGGCTCTCAGCGAGCATAAGGCGTAAACGTTCGGGGAGGGGGAAATCAGAAAGGAACGGAAAAGCGCGACGACGTACTGACGACAGGGTGGGGCATTCCACAAGGATGTGAGAGATGGTGAGGGGCGACTGGCAGGAGGCGCAACGAGGAGCCTCCTGCCGGAACATAAGATAGCCGTGCGTGAGGCGCGTATGGCCGATGCGAAGCCGCGCAAGGACGACCTCTTTGTGTCTGGAGCGGTGGAAAGAGGACACCCAATATGACAGACGGGGGCGGATGGACCAGAGTTTATTTCCGGTGGCATCGTCCCAGGACTGTTGCCACATGCGATCGTAAAAGGAACGAAAGACCTGCACATAGTCTGAGAAGGGGAGCGGGCGGGGGAGGGGAGGCAGCGAGGCGGCGGACCGGGCTAAGCGGTCCGCCGCCTCATTACCGGAAACACCAACATGGGCGGGAACCCAGCAGAAGGTGACCCGGATCCGGTGAATGGTGTGCAGGACATGGTACTCCTGTTGAATAAGGCGTACGAGGGGGTCCGGGGAATCATAGCGCTCGAGCGCCTGAAGGGCGCTCAGCGAGTCCGAAAAAATGGTACAGGAGGACCGCGAACAACCCGATACCAGACGGAGGGCTTCCAGAAGGGCAAAGAGCTCCGCGGAAAAGATGGAGGCCTGAACCGGCAGGGGGATACCCCGGGAGGTAGGTGACAATGACGGAGAGAAGACGGCGGCCGCGACACCTGCAGGGGAGCGCGAGCCGTCGGTGTAGACGGGAACGTCGTCCGAATGGACGGGAAGATGGGCCAGAAAAGAAGACCGGAGGACGGCAGGAAGAGACTCCTTACGCAGGCCACGGAGCGCCTGGCAACGGCAGATAGGGGTGGTCCGCCAGGGGGGCGACAGATCGAAGGAGAACGGCAGAATAGAGGGTGGGGGGATCCCCAGGGACGAGAAAATCTCGGCCAGAGAGGCAGCGAAATGCCACGTGTCAGGCCGGGGTAGCGCCTGGGAGATCGCGGAGAAGAGTAGGGACTTCGGAGGCGGCAGATGCGAAGGTAACACTTCGCCATGAGAAGGCCCCGGCGAAGGGGCAGGGGGGGGTGTCCACAGTCCACCTGAAGACTAGCGACAGGGGACGAGCGGAAGGCACCCGACGCCAGGCGAAGGCCACGGTGGAGAAGAGGATCCAGCATACGGAGTGCCGGAGAGGAGGCGGAACTGTAGACCACACAGCCGTAGTCGACACGGGATTGCACCAGGGAGGTGTACAGGCGCAGCAGAGTACGCCTGTCCGCCCCCCAGGTCGTGTGGGACAGATGACCCAAAAGGGAGAGGGTGCGGCGAGATGTTTGCCGCAACCGCCTAAGGTGTGGAACCCAACCGAAAAATCCGTCGAGGGTCATACCCAGGAATCTAACGGATGGGACGAGGGGAAGAGGAGTGCCGGCAAGGGTAAGAGCGAAGGTATGCGACAGACGGAGGCGCCGAGGACGGAAAAGCATACTGGAAGACTTAGAGGGTGAGAAAGCATAGCCAACCGAGGACGCCCAGCGAACCACCGCATTGATGGCTAGCTGGAGCCGACGTTCAGCCAAAGACGGGAGGCGGCCAGAGCAATAGATAGCCAGGTCATCGGCATAGAGGGAGCTACGAACGGATGTAGGCAGGACCGTAGCGACTGTGTTCATCACGAGTGAGAAACACAAGACGCTAAGGACACTACCCTGAGGGACACCCTCCTCCAACGGAAAGCGGTCAGAGAGGGCAGAACCGATGCGGACGCGGAAAGAACGGGCGGACAAGAAGTTATAAATAAAGGAAGGGAGAAAGCCTACGAAACCCAGGGAGCGTAAGCAGTCAAAGACCGCGCTCCGCCGGGTAGTATCGTAGGCCTTCTGGAGGTCGAAAAAGACGGCGAGTACAAATTGACGCCGGGAGAAAGCCTCCTGCACGTCATGGCTAAGGAGAAGGAGGGGTCGGTGGTAGACCGGAAGCGCCGGAAACCAGCCTGGGTAGCAGGGTACTGGTCACTCGCCTCCAAGGTAAAGGACAGCCGCGAGGCGACCATCGCCTCCATCACCTTGCAGGCACAGCATGTTAGGGAAATGGGGCGATAGTTCGACGGGAGTGAGGGGTCTTTATCGGGCTTCGGGATGGGGACGACGATGGACTCACGCCATCGGTCCGGAAATGAACCCTCCAACCAAATCCGGTTATAGAGGTCCAGTAGAAAGCTGAGAGCAGAGGGGTGGAGATGCCGTAAAAGGTCATAGGGGATATTATCGGGGCCGGGGGCGGAGGAGCGTCGGGGGCGGAGGGCCTCCGAAGCTCTGTCATGTGGAAGAGGTGATTATAGGGGTCATTCCTATGAGGTGGAAATTCCGGTGGGTCGCGGCGGGAGTGGGGGGAATCGGAACTGGAGATGGCTGCAAAGTGCGCCGCGAGTGCGTTCGCGACGGCCTCCGGATCGGACACGAACTCGTGGTCCCCGACCCGAAGCACCGGGGGTCGAGGGGGGACACGGGTCCCCTCAAAGCTACGCACCTTGCGCCAAACAGTCAAGGGGGCAGTCGAGGAGGAGATCCCGGACACGTAACTCCGCCAGGAGGTACGCCGGGCCAGTTTCAGGACCCGACGGGCCACTGCCTTCAGGCGCTGAAATTCTATCTTGTGCTCCAGCTGGCGGGTCCGGTAGAAGCGGCGGCCGGCACGGCGCCGCTCCTGAACGGCATGGGAGCACTCTGGGGTCCACCATGGGACGCTTCGCGGTCTGGGGGAGCCAGAGGTACGGGGGATGCAACTGGCGGCAGCCGAGAGGATCTTACTCTCGAGGAAGGCGAGGGCCTCATTGACGGAGGGAAAGGCAGGAATTGATGGCGAGATCGCCGTGCCCCTCGCGTATGAGGCCCAGTCTGCTCGGGCGAACAGCCAGCGCGGGCGGACAGAGGTGGGGGGGAGGAGACGGGTCGGGGTAAGACACACTGGGAAATGGTCACTGCCGGAAGAATCCGGCAGGACCTCCCAGGTGAACTCCGTCACGATTTCGAGGGAAACCAGGGAAAGGTCGATACAGGTGAAACTGTCATGGGCCGAGTGAAGGCAGGTTGGGGAGCCATCGTTCAGAAAGGTGAACTCGAGCTCGTCCATAAGGGAGAGAAGGGTCCCGGAGAGAAAGGTGGAGCAAACGTCCCCCCAGGCCGGGTCCCGACTGTTGAAGTCCCCGAGAATCAGAAAAGGGCGGGGAAGCTGGAGAATTAGGTCACGGAGAGAATCGGGTGGAGGGCGTACGTTAGGGGAGAGGTAAAGAGAGCAGACCGTGAGCTGGCGCCCCAAGAAAAGGCGCACGGCCACAGCTTGCAGGACTGTACGGAGCGGGAGGGGGCGGAAAGGGACGGAGCGGTGCACGAAGTCCGCGGCGCCCCCCTCCCCGCCCCATCGAGAGGCGGGGAAGGGAGCCCGCAGTAACCGGACACTCGAGGGAGGGAACGGGATCCCAGAATCGTCTCCTGAAGGCAGAAACACGCCGGACACCTGGAGGCCAGGAGAGAGGAGAGACTCTCGAGGCCTACCAGGAGCCCGCGGATGTTCCACTGCAGGAGCGAGGTATAGGGAGGGGTAGGAAGGTCAGCGTAAAGGATGATTATGGGGTGGGTGGGCCGATCGGGCGGCCCGAGATTAAAGAGGGAATCGGAAAGCCCGGAGTTCAGTGAGGGACGCCGAACGAGGGCGAAGGCGAGGGTCCCCCCGACGAGGGGGCGATGTGGAACCAGACGCCGGCAAGTCCTCCAGAGGAGTAGTCTCCCGGACGTCCGGGGGAGAGCGATGCAGAGAAGGGGATGTGAGAGGTATCCAGAATGCCCCTCCCTTCACCGGAGGTGCGGGGAGGCAGGACTACGAGGGGGAGTGGAAAATAATACCTCACCCAGAGGCATTGGCAGGTCGAGGAGAGAGATGGGGCGGGTCAAACGCGGGGGCGTGCACGTCCCACCCACGCCGACCAGGCGGGCGAGTTCCCCCTCCAGTGGGTCCATCGACCGGGCCGGAGAGGGGTGTATCTCAGCCCCCACCACGAGGGCCGACGGGGACCCCAGGAGGGAGCGTGCATAACGGTTGCGCAGTGGGGACGGTGAGGACACCGGGGCGGTAGGGCGAAGGGGGCGTTTGTGTTTAGGAGAGGAAGGTGATGCGAGGCTTATGGCGTCGAACCTTTCGGGGTCACCACTGGCGCGGCGCTTGCGGCCCCTATCCCTCCGTCGTGCGGCCCGCGTGGGTGACGGCGGGTCACGATCCGGAATGGGGGTGGCCGAAGGCGCCGGTGGAGAGGGCGTAGAAGGGGCAGGGGGGGTTGCCGACGAAGCATCGGCGTTCGCGGAGGGAGCACGTGGGGACGCGCTGGTAGTACGGGGAGCCGCGGTAGGAGTCCGCTGGGCGGCAGAGGATGGACTGGGAGTAGCGGACACGGTGGGTGGAGGCGCGTTGGGAACCGCCGGTGAGGACGGGGTCCGGGAACGGAGAGCCTCGGCGTACGAGGCACCACGCCGGGCCTCGCCGCCACGCAACCGCTCCCGCGCCTCCCGAGCGCTGAGAAACTCTGATGAACAGAGGGCCCGAACCTCCCTTTCAAAGAGGAAGGACGGGCAAGAGCGGGATGAAGCAGGGTGTGGTCCATGGCAGTTGGTGCAGGAAGGCGGAGCAGTACAGGGCAAGGGGTGGGGAGGGCCGCCGCAGCGGACACACAACGGGGCCGGCTGACGGCAGGAGCTGCTCACGTGGCCAAACCTATTACACTGAAAACAGCGCGTAGGATCTGGCACGTATGGTCGTACTGAGAATTCGCACGCTCGTCTCTCACCAAAGCCCCAGAATACCGAAACGGGGGGCACCAGTGAGTCGAAAGTGAGGAGCAGGCGAGGAGAAGGGGCAGTTGGGGACCGCGATCTGTCGGGAAAGCGGTACACCCTCACAACACCCTGGGAGGCGAGGTCAATCTGGAGGTCTTCCACCGGGATGGGTAGAAGACGAGCAGCGTAAATTGTGCCCTGGCACTGATTGAGGGGGGAGTCACCGTGATCCCGCAGCCCAGGACATCGGGGATAGCGAGCAGAGAGGAGGTTTCGGCAGAGGAACGCGACCTTATCAAAATGGAGCCATCCCTCTGAGGCCGAAGGTCAAAACGCGCCGTCCCCGTCTTCCCATGGATCGCTCGAAAGAGACGTTCGTGTTAGTGGAGGGGCTTGGAGGAGGAGGGCTTGGAGGAGGAGGGGCGGAGGACGAGGAACTTGTCCATCGTCCTAAGGCCGAGTGAAGCCGTCTGGCCAAACACCACCGGAACTTCGAGGGGGCGAGAAGACGAGAAAGGCGGACGGCGACGTCGGGTCCCACGTCCCCCAGGGGCCGAGGGGGCCGGGGGCGATGAGGCCCGACCGGAGTGGGAGGCGACCGGGGCCGCGGGCCTCCCACCTGAGGGCGAAAAAGCAGGTGGGTCCCTATCGGGACGTGGAATATGGGGATCTCC
>JAJOZX010000050.1:2032500-2085000 GCA_023014485.1 Bathynomus jamesi
CAACGGGAGATGCTTTCATCGGACGCGAAGAAATTGTGATCTTGCGATCTAAGGGCACAGAAAGCTGACGTAGGAGACACTACGCTGAATAAGATTCGTGCTTAATTTGAAGAGCGAGTGGAAGGCTCGTTTTCAGTCCCATTTTTAATTATATAAAATGTTAACTGAAGAAGTTGCATACTATTAAGTAACGGTCGTTGCAAGCTTGAATTCAAATTCAATAGGAAACCATGACACCAATTATTCCTCTCAAAATTTTCCTATTCAAAACTTCTATTCTTACATAATGGAATTCTTTTATTCTTCCTCCATCACTCTGTGAGCGGCTCTGTCAAGAATAATGCTTGCCTCCCTATTTCCGCGTCTCATATCCTCATACCAAAGTGAATAAAGTCTTTAGTTTTAAACAAAAAATAAAATATCTTACCTCTCTCATCCTTCATATATATATATATATATATATATATATATATATATATATATATATATAAGCAAACAACCACAGGGAAAAGGAAACACGAAGTCCGATTGATAATGTGAATATATCACGAAAGCGCCAGGACTTCATGTTTCTTTTTCCCTGTGGTTGTTTGCTTATTAATAAGATCACGTGTTATTCTGTGATTTTAGTGCATATATATATATATATATATAAGCAAACAACCACAGGGAAAAGGAAACACGAAGTCCGATTGATAATGTGAATATATCACGAAAGCGCCCGGACTTCGTGTTTCTTTTTCCCTGTGGTTGTTTGCTTATTAATAAGATCACGTGTTATTCTGATTTTAGTGCATATATATATATATATATATATAAGCAAACAACCACAGGGAAAAGGAAACACGAAGTCCGATTGATAATGTGAATATATCACGAAAGCGCCGCGGACTTCGTGTTTCTTTTTCCCTGTGGTTGTTTGCTTATTAATAAGATCACGTGTTTATTCTGTGATTTTAGTATATATATATATATATATATATATATATATATATATATATATATACTGTATATATATTTTTTTTTTTAGTTTCAAAGTATGACCGCTCATGGCCACCAAAAGAAAGGTATATATATATATATATCCTTAATAATTGTACAAAGAATATGGCATTATCTCTTGCCATCAACTTGTATGAAGTTGTTTGGCTTTTACTGTTATTTCCTAACGCCTCACGACATCAGTGTCGTGTAGAGCTATAATTTAAAAGGATAAATAGCATCTGAATAACACATCAACTTCTAAATCTGAAATTATTCTTTAATTGCTGTTGTAAATCGAATAGAACTCCCTCATTTGTACAGTATAGATTCCGTTTACAGCAAAATGCTTCATGAAACAGCTGCACATTCGTATTTCAGCTCATTTTTATTTTTACCAGTAGGAATAATGTTTTTCATAAAAAAAACACCCGCTTCATTTATTTCCATACTGAATGCATGCAAATAATGGGTTTAAAATTTAAAATAAGCGTAACATTAAACAGATTCATACGAGTTTCATTCATGTTTATGAAGCGAGTTTTAGGCCAACCAAGTGACCTCTACTGTATAACAGACGAAAGTGCATTTCAAAATAAACTTAATTTATCAAAGGCGTGGTGGAAAAACCAATTGCAAACATAATTAAAACATTTAAATTAACTGTAAATATATTACTCGTATATACATTTTTTTTTCATAAGTACCGCATCACTATTTAGAAAACTACTATGCGTTATACGCGAACAGACATATAAGAAGAGTACATGCTGACGGAGGAAGATGGATTATGGTATATATTTTGCATTTTATTCATTCATGCAAACATCCTTCGGATGTGAAAGTAACATTCTTAAATAAAAGCGCATGCTCCGATTTTGTTGTGGCAACGTAAAAAATTAATTTATCTTTTCTTCCCAAAACGAATTTCTCCTCAATATGGAAGGCAAAAATGTTAAAAAACTGGAAACAAAATAAGGCATACGATGGAGTGAGACACATTTCAAAATGCGGAGTTGGTGTTAATTAGTAAAATTTTAAACAAATCAATTCTTGAAAAGATAAAATAATTTTAAGTCGTTCGAATAAATAATTGGATATTTTTATGAACGGGACATTAAATTACCAGTCAAACGGGATCAGGGAGATGCATTTCGAGAAATTCTGGTTTAAACTCGGTGAACGCGAGCCAAAAAGCGGAGAATATGACGCGAGTGGTACCTAAACCCTCGGTCGGATCTCGTATTTGTCGAAGGTTCTTATTTCCCAAGCTCTGTCCCACAGTTCTCTATTCATTCCTGTCATTTACATTTACCCGTCACTCCGCCCAAAAAAGGAAATGGAAGAGTTTTAATGGACAAAAGGTTTTACCATCTAATCGTTTCGAATCTGCCTCAAATTGAGTTCAGTTTTTCATTTTAAACAACGCAAAACAGTCACTGATGCGGAAGGAAAGAACTTTTATGTAACAAACTCTCATATATGTATCTATCGCGTTTCTCTGCTGTTAACTTAATTGTTATTTCAAGAGTTATAGCAATATAGAGTTACGTCGGTCTCACGATATATATATATATACACGAGAAAATATTAAAACCCCTGGACTGAAAGCGGGGTTTTGGAGGTTTTTTATATTAAATAATAATGAATCGTTTACTGCATAAACCGTCACGAGGGTCGTGTGTATGACTGTCGGACGGCGAGGGTCAGAAAAGGAGTTTTTATTGAAGGGGACAAACGGCGAGTTCTGAGGAGTAATAGAGCGATTCTACTGACGGGCCTAACGAAGAAAACAACAATAGCTACTGAGGAACAATGGAATCAAGGAACAAAAACAACTAAGAAAGGATAAAATAGCTGACGGAATCTGTATCGAGCAAAAGGCGGAGAAAGGATGTACCTAAGAAATATTATATTACGAATTTCCTTTCAGATTTATAAAATGACACACGAATATTCGTAACTTGTTTACGTAAAGATCTACGTAAAATTTACGTGAAACCCTTTTAAAATTCCATCTTTTACGATTTGAAGAAACGCACCAATAATTCAAATAAACGAATCCGGGAATAAAGCAAACATCTTTAAACGTTACCCCTCAATCTTTTTCCTTAAAGAAAATTACTCCGCTTTCTGAAACGTCTAACTAACTTCAACGGATTATTTGTATTTATTTCCAACGTACATTTCCGGAAAAAAATAATTCGCCTACAAACATTTCTAGGAAGTACAAAAAGTACTAATTGGTAATTGCGTTTATGTTTAGATATTTTATTCTTTTTGGTCACAGTAATAAAATTTCAAAAACAAAATCGAACCATTCATTAATGATCACTACATTTTTACACTATTTTAATTAATTTAGTTTCTAGGCGAATTTTCTCCAAAACAACGCATGTCGCTATAATATATACAGTGGATCCTGCTTAACAGAATCACTGATAATAGAATCACCCGCATTATAGAAACAAATTGACTGGAACCGATTCATTCCTATCTAAACCTGTAGAAAATTACCCACTTAGAATCACAATCGGAAAAACTGAAAGTGAATTCTCGTGACGTGACAAGTCCTCCTAGCCCGTCTGCGAGTGGTGGTACCCTATACAGAAACCGGTCACGGATGACGACATTATCGCGGAAGTCACGACAGAATTCGTGCAAGTAGAAGTGGAGGAGGAAAAAGAAACGGAGGAAGAAGAGGTCGTAATCCCGTCCTGCAAGATGATGAAAGCTGCGGCGCGTACGCTACGAAATGCAATGATGTTTCGTGCGTACGAGGACATCAGATTTCTGTAAAACATCGAGTTGGAGGCTCGCAAAGTTGCTAGCAATTCGACGCGCCAAGCCACGATCAAAGAACTCTTTAAGCATTGACGTTTTGTTCATTTTAGGCTGACTTGTGACGTTTGTAACCATTTTGCTTGTTGCCTATTTTTTGCCTAATTACTTACTTACTTACTTACTTTTACTATTCGCAATAAAATGCAATTACAACAAGTGTTTCTGAGATCAAGATAGGGGCTCCGTTTATTGGAATCACTTGCTTATTACAATCAAAAGTCGTTTGCCCGATGTGATTCTACTAAGCGGGGTCCACTGTATGTATATATATATATATATATATATATATATATATATATATATATATATATATATATGAAAGGTGAGATTCCCTTCAGTGAAGTTGATATTGAAGTAAATAAACTTATTACATCAATATACTTGAAAAGGAGAGAGAGAGATGCAAAAGATGAAAGTGACAAACAGAAAAGGAAGATGATGAGAACGGAAAGATAAGAATCGTACGTACGAGAAGTTACATCCAAATGTGCGAGACACAGACACACGCACAGATACGTCGGAGAAATGACAAACTAAAATAAAAACGCAGCACGAATAATACGCAATTCGTAAAAATAAAAGCAGAACCCAACCCAAAACGCGGAGTGTCCAGGCATCTTGTAAACCTTGAACCTTAATTTTGGGTCTCTTCTTCCTCTACGAGGAGTTCGTCCTTGGACCCTCCTTCCTGCATAAAAAAAGTCAAGAAAGTGAGAGAGATTCAGAAGCGTCGCCTATATAAATCGAACTTGAAAATCGAGAGCAAAAACCGACGTCCACTTTCAACCATCATCGATATAAATAAAACGTACCGATGCCCATTTGGTCGAAGAGACATAACATCGACACCCTAAAAAACCTAACTTTAAACCAAACCATACCAAACCTAACTCGCAATAATACGTTTTGAGGCCCTTCCACGATGAACACATTTCGACGAAATATCTTCAAAAGTTATTCCACTTTCAAATTGGTGCAACTTTATAAAGCGTTTTCTGGCGTTTTTTACTGTTGTCGCTTAGCCACTTCTTCCGAGGAGGGCCTCATGATATACGGTAGTTAGCCCCAATAAAACTACGAATCACGCTTAATCAAACAACACGTCATCATCCTAAACGATTCAGGGTAGCGGCTATATTTCTTCCACTTAAACAGAATCCGTTAATGAGATTCACTAAATTTATATGACCACCACCGCCACCACCATCATCATTATTTCAAATAAAACGTTTATAACTTGACGTAGAATCACGGAAAATTTAATCGATGATCTCCTAAAC
The DNA here is from genome assembly GCA_023014485.1 of Bathynomus jamesi. Classification (NCBI taxonomy): domain Eukaryota; kingdom Metazoa; phylum Arthropoda; class Malacostraca; order Isopoda; family Cirolanidae; genus Bathynomus; species Bathynomus jamesi. Next base: position 2,037,606 of record JAJOZX010000050.1, read on the forward strand.
ACATTCTCATACCGACTCATCAATAATTACAACTTAAACGGATCAAAGACGAGAAAGGGAACCAATCAAATTACATGTTCACCAATAATGTACTCAATCACAACTTTGTCTTCCTTTTTCACTTCATTCATCTTCATTCACTTTAAGTCAAAACCACATTTTCACATTAGCTGCACTTCCACAAAATTCAAAGGAACCGTAATAAATACACGTACAGTGTGTGTGTGTGTGTGTGTGTAAATAAAATATTCAGCAAAGTTACCTTGATTACACAGTGTAACAATCCAATTTACGAAATAAATTAATTTAAAATTGTCAAAGCAAACAAATTTAATTCAATTGTATTGAATACGTTATGATACAATCTAATTTGGTTCATACTCTTCATACCAATAAAGAAAATTATATATATATACATATATACTTTGTGTGTGTGTGTGTGTGTGTGTGTGTGTGTGTGTGTGTGCTAAAGAAAAACAACATTTACATTAGAATGGAGAGGAGACAATTTCCTGATAGAATTTAAGCTTATTATTAACTGATGGACGAACATAATCAAAATATGGAACATCGCAACCTTAATGCACCGGAAAAGGAATAAATAAATAAATAAATAAATAAATAAATGAAATAGGAAATAATTCCGAGGCTTCTTCGCTTCAAATGAAGCCAAAATAACCGAAGCGGATTGAAGGAACGTCAATGAAGCTTCAAAACTCTTTAAACAGATAATTTCCAAAATTTGTGGAAATGTACACATTCCTCGAAGATACTACGGTCCCATATGGTATGCATACATGCTTGTATATACAAGGTGGGTAAACAAAAAAGTGACCCGTTAGAGGTAAACTGTCATATTAAAAAAAGTAAGAGGACTAGACCTCCCAAACTTCATAGATGCTTACCTTAGCATGTTGTTCGTCTTAATTGAGAAGTTGCTCGATGTGTCTTCCTTCCTGCTCAACGGAGGCGTTCAAACGTGGACGCCACTGATCAATACACCTGTTTACATATCGTTGAGACACCTTCTCCCGGCCGAGCAGAATTCTTTCGCGTAGTTCATCTACAGTATGTTTCTTATATTGGTACCAGGGATGTAAACGTTGGACTTCAGGGCTTCCCAAACACCATAATCTAGTGGTGAAAGATCGGGGCTACTAGCCGGCCACATATTGGGTTCGATAAAATCCGGTGTTTCGTTCTCAAGGAATGTGACAGTTTGGCGTGCTCTGTGAGCAGGGGCTCCATCTTGTTGGAAAGTATATCTTTCACCACTAATTCGTCGAATATCAGTTAGATAGAGTGAAAGATATATTTTCCAACAAGATGGAGCCCTTGCTCACAGAACACGCCAAACTGTCACATTCCTTAAGAACGAAACACCGGATTTTATCGAACCCAATATGTGGCCGGCTAGTAGCCCCGATCTTTCACCACTAGATTATGGTGTTTGGGAAGCCCTGAAGTCCAAAGTTTATTACATCCCTGGTACCAATATAAGAGACAGATGAACTACGCGAAAGAATTCTGCTCGGCCGGGAGAAGGTGTCTCAACGATATGTAAACAGGTGTATTGATCAGTGGCGTCCACGTTTGAAGGCCTGCGTTGAGCAGGAAGGGGGACACATTGAGCAACGTCTCAATTAAGACGAACAACATGCTAAGGTAAGCATCTATGAAGTTTGGGAGGTCTAGTCCCCTTACTTTTTTTAATATGACAGTTTACCACACACACTGTTTCATAAGTTATTTCCAAAAATAAACTTTAATGACAATGATTTTCTAATGTCGTCGTATTAGCATAAAATTCTTACACTGGTAAATCCAGAAATGTATTTTTCAGTTACAATAATCACATTAATAACTATATTTGTTACAGTAACATTGTGAAACTATTGATTTCATAAAATCCCCGAAATTTTCAGTAATTTCGCGTAATTAGTTTACCTCTGGGACTTCAGAAGTTACTAAAATACCTAGGAATTTCACGAAATTCCTGAGCTATTCGCATTGTTTTCACAGTATAATGTTTTTCAGGTTTATATCATTTTGATTCAGATGTGTGGATGACGTGACGTGGCCTGGCCCGACCTGGTCTAACCTGACCTAAGCCTCACTCGTGCTAACAAATGAACACTGTTTGATAGACATGTTTGATCGAATTTTGTGATTTTGTCATTATCCACTTTTTGTCAATTTTGTATCATGGTATAAATGGTTTGTTTTTATGAATAAAATATTGATTACTGCGATGTGTTGTCTACATATTTACACCTCAGTAATTTCATGAAATACCTGGTTGCTTATTGCGAGGATTTCGCGAAATTATTAAGTATTTCAGTAACTTCTTGAAGTCCCTGAGTGAGAGTAATTACGCGAAATTATTGAAAATGTCAGGAATTTCATGAAATCACTAGTTTCACAATCTTACTCACACACACACACACTGGATTAGGCTAGCAACTTTGTGTAAACCCTAGTGAGACAGGGCGCGCACGTCAATGGCTACGACATTTCCCCAATCAGTGAATCGGGCGAGGCTGTAATATCCTTTGCCCACCGAATAGTGAATGAATAAAATAATTCTTAATTTATAATTTATAAAATAGATACAATTTTACAATTTTTGTTGTTACAATAATTTTAACAAAGTAAATAATTATGAAATTGGACTATATATTTTATTCACTTTGACCCTTAACTTTTACGAGTCTTCGCGACTCCATCCAACAATCTGAAGCGAGTGAAGAACAAAATTACTGAGGAGATGAGTAACATTTCTATCGAAATGTAGACGAATAATCTCTCAGCACTTAAACAACCTTTCCAAGTGTGTATTACAAATAATGGCAGTCATGTTGAAGGATAGTTGTACAGTATCGTGTTAAAAAAAAAAAAAAAATACGTAATACATAAAAATTATGCGCCTAAATTTTTCAACGAGTTTCACGCTAATTTACTGGCGAATCACCGAATTATTAAAGTTACCGGAGATACTTATGAAACACCCTGTATACATACTGTACGTGGTAAGATTTTTATCAAATGAAAAGTATTTTAATAAGTAAAACTAGCTGCCATCGAAATGGAAGGTCCAATTAATCTTTATAAAGTTGTTCATGGAACTACTTTTATATATCATATCATATTTCATTTCATATATAGACCTTTCAAACTTTTAAGTAAGTAATGTTCATAATAATAACCTTTGTTTCAAAAAGTGTCTCGAGTATACGAAATTATGAGGCAAACAAAAGTAACGATAAAATTCTATCTTTCTAAAATAATGTTCGTTAATTCACAACCAACAACGAGGAATAGTACAGCAGTGACATCACTTAAAGTTAACTCTAACAAAAAAGAAGAAAGAGCGGGCACTCATACGATATAAAATGACCACCAAAGAGAGACTGCACGCATTTCCATTCATAGTTCGGGTGATGAACGAAGAACGCCTCTTTCGAAAGGACTGAACGAAAAACAAACAAGGTGCGAGGTTGCGTGTTAACGAGAACCGAACACGCAAATTCGATCCAGGTCACGAGAAGTGCACTCACCACCGAATAACGGCTTCTCACATTTATCACTGAATCTGTCATCGAGAGAGAAAGGGAGCGAGAGGTTCAATTCGCGTAAAACTGCTCCCAATTAAAGGATAAAAAATAAGCGGGAAAACGCGTAGTTAAGGATATCGACCTCAGCAAACTAAAAAACTGCAAGCATTTGCCCTTGGCCCCTCCTTCCTGCATAAAAAAACAGCAGAAATTCCTTCATATTTGAGTACTATAATTCATGCCTACAAAAGGACAAACTAAGATTGACGTTGGGCAGAATTTTCCCATGACTATACCATACCGTACGCGCACCTTTTTTCACACACAAATTCAAGAGAAACTCATCTCACTGCAATATCACTTCTTTAACATTTACACAAACATTCAGACATTCTCACCTCCCTCATGAAGACATGCACAGTGCCCATGCAGAATACACAATGTACCGTAATCAGTCGGGGGTCCATTAACCTTCAATATACTTTCTAGTGACAAAAGTCAGATATTAGGCGAATATCCTCAATTATGAGACGTTCAATAATAATAATTATAATTATAATAATAATAAATTAATTATTATTATTAAGTGAATAAAGTTGCAATAAGTAAAGGATTTACTGGAAACTCAAGCTTTCGGTCTATCCTGAGGTCTTCATCAGGTGTGAGTCACCTGATGAAAATTTTAGAACAGGGTGAAAGTTTGTGCTTCCATTAAAACCATTTGTTATTTCTATTTAATTCACTTAAAATATTAGCACTTCTTTAATTTTAACTTCACATTTCTAAAGCAATCGTATAATTACTGTGAGGAGATAATTAAAAGTAATTTACTTTGTGTAAACTATTCGAGTTTTCGGAGAATAATTCCCCATCAAAAGTGGTGTGAAATTATCTCGGGTAAAAAGGTTCAAAATCCAGCTATGATCCACCTAATTACTAGTAATAACAATTTCATCCTTTTTACGAATACCAAAAACACCTAAAAAAAATTGCTTAAAATTTCGAACTCGCGTACATCCGAAGCACGTCAGCATTCAGTGTCCAGATCTGGTTTTTAACGAGAACCATGTCGAAACGACTTCCCCTTCTGTATTTGTGACCCTGACCTTCGATGCAAAATCCTCAGTCTTGCTCGCGACGCATCGTCTTGTGATGATCCATGTGTGTGTGTGTGTGTGTGTGTGTGTGTGTGTGTGTTAAGTTTCGTGAATTTATGTTTAGTTAAAAAATATGGCATGTACCTCCACTTGACCTCTGACCTCTTTGTGACCTTGACCTTTGATGCGGGGACCCGATTCCTGTTCATGACACGTTGTCTATTCTTGATCCACGTGTGGGAGGTTTCTTTGGATCACCTGAAGATCAGGACTCCCAGCCTTCTTTAGTTAGGCTTATAAGGCTAACTAACGAAAATATCACGACCTAACCTAACCAATCGTTAGGTCAACTGTACGCCCTTGAAGATCGGTTAGGTTAGGTAGTGATATTTTCGTTAGTTAGCCTTATAAAGCTAACTAAAGAAGGCTGGGGGTCCCGATCTTCAGGTGATCCGTTTCTTTTCGCCGAGCGGCTCAAAAGTTTCAGGCCGGACATGAAAAAGCTACATTTGATCTCTATTTGCGACCTTGACCGTTGATACAGGAATCAAATTTTTGCTCATGACTCGTCCTGTCATGATGAATGCGCGTGTGACGTTTCATCAAATTATGTTAAGTGATTCAAAAGTTATAGCCCGGACATTAGAGTCGAACGGACGAAGGGACAAACGCAATCCAGTATGGCCTCCCCCAACTTTTTTGGTCGGGGGACATAAATTATACACGAACCGAGATACTTTAATACAAGTTTAATAAATCAAAACAAATCCTTATATTTCGTTCTAACCAACCAGAAGCGATTTAAAAGGTATAAATTACATTTCGAACAAAATCAATTTTAAAAATTAAGAAATTACCATTATTCCACATTTATTTGCGTGTATAACTTACAATCTAATTTGCACTAAGCTATAGGCATATATACTGTATAGTTCAGGGGAAAACAATTATTATTATTATTAAATTTTTATCCACCATGTTCTACTACATACAACATGGTGGTTGTACAACATTCAACATACAGTTGTATCCTCGAGTAAGTTCGAAAACAGATTCATGTATCTTTTGAGAATTTAATTAAAATTTTATTGGCAAAATAATTTTTAAAAAATTTTTAATTACAGCTTCCATACGCCCCATATACAATGGCATAAAGGTTAAAAAGTTTTCAGAACAAAGACCATTCGAAATTCATCCTGAAACGAAACTACACGAGCATAAACTGAAATAATATTTGCAATTAAATTATTATTACGCAAACAATTTATATATATATATTAGTGATGTAGGTCACATCCGCATCCGCGGAACATCCGCACATTTTCTCGCATCCGCACTTTGGACTGCGGATGTCGTGCGGATGTGGACCGTTGAGATAAAACGTCATTAATAAGCGGAAATTATCAAATTCTACTATATTAATAGAACTAGTTCATTGTCCGCAAAAGTGATGCAAGCGACAAGACGAGAGGCTGTTCTTGTATGAAGTAACTCTCTTGCAACCTACTTAGATCCACGTTACAAAGCTAAGTTATTTTCACCTAGTACATTAGAACGAGTTAAATCATCACTTGGCAAAGCAGTTGAAGAGCTTCAATCTCTTGAATCTGTCGCTTCGCCACCCACCAAAAGAATAAAAGTTTCAGTGACAGAACCAACACCTTCAACAAGCAAATCTATCACAGAATCTGTCTCTCAGTTTCTTGAGTCAAGCAGCAATGACGAGACCTACGCGATGTCAAAAGATGTAGTAAAAATGATCGAGAGCTACCACCAAGAAAAACGCCTGGCTGCATGTGACAATCCTATTAGTTGGTGGAAAAATACGCAGAATACCTATCCATACTTGAGTAAACTCGCAAGGAAACATTTAGCCTGTCCTCCAACAAACGTACCAAGCGAGAGATTATTTAGCAGTGCTGGATTAATATATGATGAAAAGAGAAACAGACTGGCAGCAGAAAAGGCAGAAAAATTAATGTTCCTTAAGCATAACCTTCCTATAATTAAGTTTGAACATTAAACGATGAACATCTTAGTTTACTTTATTTTAATTACTCATTTATAAATATGCCTAATAAAACTTTAAACTTAATATAAATAGTTATCAAGCTAATTAAAGATCTCTTTCTATAAGGGTGGAGGTTGGGGAAAGAAGTCGGTGGGGTGCATTTGAGTTGGGTTCACGTCCCGCATCCTGGTAACACAATTATGGTTTCTAATTGTGGCTGAAATTCGACAAAATATAACGAATTTATTTGCAGACGAATTCACTAATTGATTTCTATATTAGTTAGATGCTTGATATTATTTTATATGTTCAGAGAAAAGTACAGCAATTATTGCACAATTAATCAATTACACTACATTATAGCTACAGCTCTCTCTATATAATAACTTATTATATACGTTAAACAAAACAAATCTCGAATAGATCCTAAAAAATAATGAAAATGTAGACATCCGCAGATGTTGAAATCAAACATCCTCATCCGCATCCGCGGATGTGAAAAAAATGACATCCGCTACATCACTAATATATATATATATATATATATATATATATATATATATATATATATATATATATATATATCAGGTCATCCCATAAGTAATGTCGTTTTTTAGATCGGAATTTGGGGGACAAAAAAAAACAACTGAAACTTTTTAATCTAGTATATATTTTCCATCGGAATCAATGACACTCTGCCAACGTCCTACGAGCTTTTCAATGCCATGTTTATAAAATTCAGGCGGTTTTGAGGCAAAAAAACGTACAAAGACTGGTGTGCAGGTCATCTAAAGAAGTATACTGTTTCTCGTCAAGATAGTTTTGCAGACTCCTGAAGAGATGATAATCTGAAGGCGCAAGGTCTGCAGAATATGGAGGATGTGGAAGTTTTTCCCACCCAAGCTCCTCAATTTTTGCAGAAGTGATCCGAGCGGTATGAGGACGTGCGTTGTCGTGGTGGAACGCGATTCCTTTCCGATTAACCAAAGAAGGTCTCTTTTCTTTTAGTGCAGTGTTCAATCGATCCAGTTGTTGACAGTAGACTTAAGCGGTGATTGTTTCGTTGTGTGGTAAGGTTACAAAATGTATTACACCACCTTTATCCCACCAAACACTAAGCAACACCTTCCGAGGGTGAAGATTTGGTTTTGGCTGTGGTGTTGCTGGTTCTCCGGCACAAACCCACTGTCGACGGCGCTTAACATTCTGGTACAGTATCCACTTTTCATCACCAGTCACTAAACGGTGCAAAAACGGATCTTGGGGTTCACGGGAATGAAGAGCTGTGCTAATGTTTACCACACCCTCAGATTGTCGACCGACAATTCATGTGGCGCCCATTTTCCTAACTCAGGCACTTTCCCGAGTTGTTGCAAATGTCGATGGATGGTGGACGGGGATGAATTCAGTTTCTGGGCCAATTCTTCGACAGTTGTTGAACAGTCTTCTTCAAGTGCGGCTAACAGCAGGTCATCATCAAACTCAGCAGGGCGTCGAGAGCGTGCTGCATCTGTCAAACAGCAGTCACCATTCCTAAACTTTTGAAACCATCTTTGACATTTCCTCACATGCAGAATATCGTTGCGATAAACGTCCTGAATGTTTCGCGTTGCTTCAGTAGCACTATTCCCTTTTTTGAACTCGCAAAGCATTATATGCCTGATATGCTCTTCTGATACCGCCATGTTTATGAGGGGTTCGCATAGAGCAAAAGACACGTCTTCACTGGTCAAGGTCTGTAAAGTATGTACCGAAACACGATAGATCTCCTCTTAGATATAACCTTTGGAAAATTTTTGCTTAAACCGAGTAGGACTAGTTTAAACTTAATCTACCGTAAAAAACGACATTACTTATGGGATGACCTGATAGGGTGTCCCAGGAGGAAATGTCAAGAAAGAAATACCCAAAGAGTCAAATGGTGCAAAGTAGAAAGTATTATATCGACATGTACCTGATTCCCAACCGTTACCGAGATACAGGCCTCTACATTTGGGTAACTAAAACATAATAAAAAGCCGATCTTAGATAATATTCAATGACATTTAATGATACATTGGCAACTGTGCAGATCCTCACATTATTTATTTACATTATTTTTTTGTCTGGGGGTTCTTGAAGAGTAACGTTTATCAGCGGGGTAACGTTTATCAGCGGGGTAACGTTTATCAGCGGGGTAACGTTTATCAGCGGGGTAAGCCCGAAACTAGGGAGCAGTTGGTTGCATGTATACAGGATGCGTTCATAAACCTCAGAAATGAACTTCCGCGTTTTCCTTGGCAAGACGCGATGGATCGGAGGCTCGCCGCGTGCATTGAAGAAGGAGGGGGTCACTTTGAAACCATTCTGCAATAAGTGCAATAGTGTATTGTATGTTTGTACTTTTTGTAAACGACAAGTGTCATTAAATAGTATCTAAGATCGCCTTTTTATTATGTTTTAATTACCCAAATGTAGAGGCCCGTATCTCGGTAACGGTTGGGAATCAGACCCATATCGATATAATACTTTCTACTTAGAAATACCCAAAGAGTGAAATGGTGCATTCTTGACATTTCCTCCTGGGACACCCGTATATATATATATATATATATATATTATATATATATATTATATATATATATATATATGAAAATTATTTCACGAAAGTAACACGTGAAAAATATTTATGATGAATAAAACCACGAAGGAAAGGAAACACAAAAAGGTGCTCAAGCGCTTTCGTCTAACGACATCCTCAGGAACACTGAAGTACATAAAAGGTTACGGCCTATATATAGGTTACAGAAAGAAAAAAAAATAAATAAATGACACATACACACACACATATATATATATATATATAGATATATATATGCATGCAATAAACGGAGAAGTAAAAATAAAAATTAAAAATTAAAGATTAGAGGATTAACAAAGAGGCATACAGATTTGTAAGGAAAAATATCGATTTTTAGCACAAGATCAAATGAATTAAAAATACAAATTTATACTGGAAATCTACCCGGGTTTTAACACTTTGCCTTTTAGAGTCAAGTTTCGATATATATAAAAATAAAATGAAGATTAAAAGTTAATAAAGTAGCGTACAAGTTTACCAAAGATTTAGCGTCCTACCCTTTTTATCTAAATTTGTTTTGAAGGAATTCAAAACAACAGGATCGAGTTGAAAAAGACCTTTGCTTATGTTGAAGTTATTTGAAAGTTGGATAATGGCAGACTCAAGAATATTTCTATTGACAATGTTGCTAGAATTAAATAAAACTGAAGCATTATTCCAATCAATACAGTGGGATAACTCTGACAAATGGACAAAAAGAGCACTGGACAACTGTCCTGTTCTAACGGAATATTGATGCTGTTTTATACACGTGTGCAAATCCTTTCCCGTCTGACCTATGTAAAAGGAATCACATTGTTTACACCCAATTTTATTGATAATGCCTGAATTATTGGTAGGGCTATTTTTTACTATGATATTTTTCACAATATTGTTATATGAAAATACTACATTAATATCCAAAAGTTTAAGTACATTAGCAATGCCTAAAAAGCCCGGGAAAAATGGAAGTACTAAAATATTTTTTGACAAAGTACGAGTGTTATTATTGACACGATAGAAAGTTCGTTTTGCCTTGTTGAGACAAGATTCCATAAACGCAGATGGGTAACACAGATCACCCAATACCGTTGATTTTTTCCAATTCGGCATCGATGTATTCCGGACTGGCGATCCTAAGGGCGCGGAGAAACATTGATGAAAAAATGGCCTTCTTAGTAGGGGTGTAATGTCCCGAGTAAAAGTGTACGTAGGACAAATTGTTTGTCGTTTTCCGATAGATACTAAACTTAAAACCTGGGCTTTCCCTATGTACCCGCACATCCAAAAATGGGATTGAATTGTCTTGTTCCACTTCTAAAGTAAACTTAATGGAGGGGACTTGATCATTTAACTGAAGGAGGAAGTTATCCAGGTCACGATTCATGGGCCAGATACACAAAATATCGTCGACGTACCGCAACCAAGGGATGCCAACCCCCAGGATTCTCGGAATGTAAGTAATTTCGAAAAACTCCATATAAATATTGGAGAGGAGGGGCGATAAGGGGTTGCCCATGGCCATCCCAAACACTTGTTGATAATACTCGTTATTGAAAGTGAATTTACAGTCTTTGATGCAAAGCTTAATAAGTTCCAAAACAATGTGTGAAGGTAGTGGCAGGTCATACTTATGTAATTCTTGGGAGAGAAAGTCAAGCATATCATCAATCGGCACTTTTGTAAACAATGAACAAACGTCAAAACTGATCAATCTATCGTTAGTTTCACTACGTGCATTATTCAATTTTTCAGTAAGATCCATGGAATTTTTTACATGTGAATCAGAGATAGTTCCGAGAATGGGGGACAAGACTTTGACAAGCCATTTGGAGAGTTTATAAGTAATAGAGCCCACCGAGCTAATAATAGGGCGCATAGGGTTGCCAGGTTTGTGGGTTTTAATAAGACCGTAAAGGTAGGGCAGAGAAGGTGAAGTGGACATGAAAAGCGGAATTAAGTCCTTATGATCTTTGAGAATGCGTTTCAAGACACTATTAAATGATTTGATGACGTCATCCTGCGGGTTCTTCCTAAGTTTGCTGTATGTGGCGGGGTCCTGGAGAAGCTCGTTCATCTTTCCGATGTAGTCCACTTTGTCCATAATAACTATGGTGTTAGCCTTGTCTGCTTTAGTAATATGGAGCTCCCCATCCTTTGTTTGATGAAATTTACAATGAGTTGCGTCGGAGAACTACTTCACTTCGTAACATTTTGGATCGGAAAATTAAGTCTCATTCGAAATAGTCAGTGGAGTAAAAAAGCAAGCTCAAAGTGTGTTTTGAACCTTTCTTCGAAAAGCATTAGTGACGATGCAAAAAGTGCCCTTGGATATGGTATGTCCTTTTTTATTGTTAAAAAGCCTTCGGCTTTACAAATTTGTTACAGTCTCGCGTTTTGAAAAACAGTGTAATCTCCCTCAGTATTTGTTTAACATAGTTAAAGGCCTCGTTTATAGTGCGGCGAATGGTAATTACGAAGATAACTTTCCTAAACGTTTTCGCGATAGCCTCTCACAATTAAAAAAAGATGGGGAGCTCCATATTACTAAAGCAGACAAGGCTAACACCATAGTTATTATGGACAAAGTGGACTACATCGGAAAGATGAACGAGCTTCTCCAGGACCCCGCCACATACAGCAAACTTAGGAAGAACCCGCAGGATGACGTCATCAAATCATTTAATAGTGGCTTGAAACGCATTCTCAAAGATCATAAGGACTTAATTCCGCTTTTCATGTCCACTTCACCTTCTCTGCCCTACCTTTACGGTCTTATTAAAACCCACAAACCTGGCAACCCTATGCGCCCTATTATTAGCTCGGTGGGCTCTATTACTTATAAACTCTCCAAATGGCTTGTCAAAGTCTTGTCCCCCATTCTCGGAACTATCTCTGATTCACATGTAAAAATTCCATGGATCTTTCTGAAAAATTGAATAATGCACGTAGTGAAACTAACGATAGATTGATCAGTTTTGACGTTTGTTCATTGTTTACAAAAGTGCCGATTGATGATATGCTTGACTTTCTCTCCCAAGAATTACATAAGTATGACCTGCCACTACCTTCACACATTGTTTTGGAACTTATTAAGCTTTGCATCAAAGACTGTAAATTCACTTTCAATAACGAGTATTATCAACAAGTGTTTGGGATGGCCATGGGCAACCCCTTATCGCCCCTCCTCTCCAATATTTATATGGAGTTTTTCGAAATTACTTACATTCCGAGAATCCTGGGGGTTGGCATCCCTTGGTTGCGGTACGTCGACGATATTTTGTGTATCTGGCCCATGAATCGTGACCTGGATAACTTCCTCCTTCAGTTAAATGATCAAGTCCCCTCCATTAAGTTTACTTTAGAAGTGGAACAAGACAATTCAATCCCATTTTTGGATGTGCGGGTACATAGGGAAAGCCCAGGTTTTAAGTTTAGTATCTATCGGAAAACGACAAACAATTTGTCCTACGTACACTTTTACTCGGGACATTACACCCCTACTAAGAAGGCCATTTTTTCATCAATGTTTCTCCGCGCCCTTAGGATCGCCAGTCCGGAATACATCGATGCCGAATTGGAAAAAATCAACGGTATTGGGTGATCTGTGTTACCCATCTGCGTTTATGGAATCTTGTCTCAACAAGGCAAAACGAACTTTCTATCGTGTCAATAATAACACTCGTACTTTGTCAAAAAAATTTTAGTACTTCCATTTTTCCCGGGCTTTTTAGGCATTGCTAATGTACTTAAACTTTTGGATATTAATGTAGTATTTTCATATAACAATATTGTGAAAAATATCATAGTAAAAAATAGCCCTACCAATAATTCAGGCATTATCTATAAAATTGGGTGTAAACAATGTGATTCCTTTTACATAGGTCAGACGGGAAAGGATTTGCACACACGTATAAAACAGCATCAATATTCCGTTAGAACAGGACAGTTGTCCAGTGCTCTTTTTGTCCATTTGTCAGAGTTATCCCACTGTATTGATTGGAATAATGCTTCAGTTTTATTTCATTCTAGCAACATTGTCAATAGAAATATTCTTGAGTCTGCCATTATCCAACTTTCAAATAACTTCAACATAAGCAAAGGTCTTTTTCAACTCGATCCTGTTGTTTTGAATTCCTTCAAAACAAATTTAGATAAAAAGGGTAGGACGCTAAATCTTTGGTAAACTTGTACTACTTTATTAACTTTTAATCTTCATTTTATTTTTATATATCGAAACTTGACTCTAAAAGGCAAAGTGTTAAAACCCGGGCAGATTTCCAGTATAAATTTGTATTTTTAATTCATTTGATCTTGTGCTAAAAATCGATATTTTTCCTTACAAATCTGTATGCCTCTTTGTTAATCCTCTAATTTTAATTTTTAATTTTTACTTCTGTTTATTGCATATATATATATATATATATATATGAAAATTATTTCACGAAGTAACACGTGAAATATATATATAATATATATATATAATAATATATATATATATATATATATATATATATGATGAATAAAACCCACGAAGGAAAGGAACACAAAAAGGTGCTCAGGCGCTTTCGTCTAATGACATCCTCAGGAACACTGAAGTAAATAAGAGTACAAGACTATATGTAGGTTACAAAATTATATATATATATATATATATATATATACAGGGTGTTTGAAAACTTTCTGTACAAATTGTAATGGGGGATAGGCAACACCAAGACAAACCCTTTTCGTCTATAAGTGTATGTCCGCTGACGTCACCATTCGGCGCGAGAGGGCGCCGCTGCAATTGGCTAAAAGGTGAAGTGGGCTAGACTCGCGCTTGCCGCGGGCATTCTTAAATCGGACGTAGTACGCGTAACATGGAGCGCTTCACGACTGCTGAGATGGCTGACATGCATATGGTGTATGGGGCTGCCAATGGAAACGGAAGAGCTGCTGTGAGGTTCTACCGACAGCGCTTCCCAAACAGACGTGTGCCAAACCACCAAACGTTTGCGCATTTGCATCGGCGACTGCGAGAAACTGGAACATTCCATGCAAACATGCATGACACTGGTCGGGAGAGAAACGTGCGCACTCGTGACGTCGAGTCGGGCAGGCAGCAGGTACGGCCCAATCAACTTGCCATGGACGATACCCGCCCAAACATTGACGGCGAACCGTTCTTGATGAGCATGCACCCGTGTAGCATGTGGATTTGCGTGCGCCCACACGTGAGAATTGTGCATATTAAACACACCCTCACGTGTGAAACAGGCCTCATCTGAGAACAGCACATAAGCCGGAAAATTAGGCTGCACCGCTGTCTGCTGCAGAAACCAGCGTGCGAATTCCACACGAAGAGGGTAATCCCGAGGTTGTAATGCCTGGACTCTCTGACGATGAAACGGATGTAACTGCTGCTCGTGCAACACTCTCCAGACCAGGTCGTGGTTTCACACCGAGGATACGTGCAACCCTCGCGTGCTTGCGCTTGGATTGTCCTCAAATCGCCGTAGGATTTCTTCTTCCATGTCAGGAGTGCGCACGTTTCTCTCCCGACCAGTGTCATGCATGTTTGCATGGAATGTTCCAGTTTCTCGCAGTCGCCGATGCAAATGCGCAAACGTTTGGTGGTTTGGCACACGTCTGTTGGGAAGCGCTGTCGGTACAACCTCACAGCAGCTCTTCCGTTTCCATTGGCAGCCCCATCACCATATGCATGTCAGCCATCTCAGCAGTCGTGAAGCGCTCCATGTTACGCGTACTACGTCCGATTTAAGAATGCCTGCGGCAAGCGCGAGTCTAGCCCACTTCACCTTTTAGCCAATTGCAGCGGCGCCCTCTCGCGCCGAATGGTGACGTCAGCGGACACACACTTATAGACGAAAAGGGTTTGTATTGGTGTTGCTATCCCCCATTACAATTTGTACAGAAAGTTTTCAAACACCCTGTGTGTGTGTATATATATATATATATATATATATATATTATATATAATATATATAGGGTGTCCATAAATGTTTACCCTGAAAACAGTATGCTCTCATGTTTTAATGACGAATCTTACATCCGTTTTCTTTTTACAGGTGATCTCGTACACGCATAGAGTTTCTGTGCTGGTGTGTTTCGTCTACCGCATTCGCCGCTAGGAGCGCTGTAGTAGCTGTTCAGTTAAGATTGCGTCTGTGACAGAGAAGGCACAATGTGTTATGTGGCTTGCAGAAACAAAATCTCCTGTCAGTGTTCAGCGAAGGTTCAGAACAAAGTATGGAAAGAATCCACCTGATGTAAGTTAATTAAGTCGTGGATGAAAAAATTCTTGGAAACTGGAAACGTGGAAAAGGGAAAGAGCAGTGGTAGACCATCAGTTTCCGATGGGACGGTGGAAAACATTCAACTGTCATCTTCCAACAAGATGGAGCACCCCCTCATTGGGCGCATGTTGTTCGTGAAACTCTCGACGCAACATTTCCAAATCGATGGATTGGCAGGGACGGGCCAATCCCATGGCCCCCAAGATCACCAGACATTACCCCGCTGGATTTCTTTCTCTGGGGTCATGTTAAAGATTTGATTTATGCAACAGTTGTTCTAGATATCAGGACATTGCGAGAACGCATTACGGATGCAATTGCAACAGTTAACCCACAAATGTTGGAAAATGTGTGACGTGAGTGCGAATACCGTTTAGACATTTCACGTGCCACTAGGGGTGCACATGTGGAAGCTTATTAAGTTCATTAACTATGTATCAAAACTTTGTATGTTTATCTACTTATGATTGAAACTGTGTTTGAATACGAGTGTTTATTTAAAAGTTATAGCATGCTTTAATCAGGGTAATCATTTATGGACATCGTATATATATATACAGGGTGGGCCGTAAGTTTCCATACATAGGAAAATTTGGATCAGCAGTTTCCGGATGCTTGGATTGGTCGGCGTGGTCCTGTGGAGTGGCCTCCCAGATCCCAGATCTCACCCCCCTTGATTTCTATCTTTGGGGGCACTTGAAGGCCATGGTGTATCAGGAAAAGATACGAGACATAAATCATCTAAAGGAACGTATCACCAACGCCATTACAAGCATAACGTCAACTGTGCTAATGCGTGTTCATCAACAGTGGGGAAACACGTATTGAAATGTGTTTTCAAAACAATGGCAACCATGTAGAGCATATTATATAAATAAAAATGGTTGTCCATGAAAAATGTTTATTTTTCCTATGTATGGAAACTTACGGCCCACCCTGTATGTATATATATATATATATATATATATATATATATATATATATATATATATATATATATATATATGTTAAACACAGACCGTGCATGGAACAAGGAACTCTTCTGGGAAAATTAAATCCACTATAGTCCGAATAAGTAATGGTAAATGACAAATACCATAGTTTTTCTTTTTCATGATGCAAGCCCGACGTGGGCAACGGGTCTCTCGCAAAGAGGTCCCATAAATATAGCTTCCCTCACCAGCTATCTGCAAAGCAGACAGGATCCAGCTTTGGGACATGGATCTAGGGTTTAAAGCAGCCTAGCCCTGCTACATTTAGAACCTCAATATAAGCAAAAGACTCGTTGCATTCACGTCGGATTGAATACATCAAAGAAAAAGGGTAACTATTGTATTTTTAGCCAAAAAAAACAAAACTTAAACCTCAACCGGGACATTGAGCGTCCACTTTTCAAGGCACATAACACGTCCGTTTAATATACACAAACTCAGAATGGTCCCCTGCGTTTGTGTATATTAAACGGACGTGTTATGTGCCTTGAAAAGTGGACGCTCAATGTCCCGGTTGAGGTTTAAGTTTTGTTTTTTTGGCTAAAAATACAATAGTTACCCCTTTTTCTTTGATGTATTCAATCCGACGTGAATGCAACGAGTCTTTGCTTATATCGAGGTTCTAAATGTAGCAGGGCTAGGCTGCTTTAAACCCTAGATCCATGTCCCAAAGCTGGATCCTGTCTGCTTTGCAGATAGCTGGTGAGGGAAGCTATATTTATGGGACCTCTTTGCGAGAGACCCGTTGCCCACGTCGGGCTTGCATCATGAAAAAGAAAAACTATGGTATTTGTCATTTACCATTACTTATTCGGACTATAGTGGATTTAATTTTCCCAGAAGAGTTCCTTGTTCCATGCACGGTCTGTGTTTAACATATAAGTTTCTCAGGGGACCATTCTGAGTTTGTGTGTATATATATATATATATATTATGTATATATATATATATATATAGTAAATAAAGATATAAAAATTGTGGGAGGAGCATACACATTTGTAAGGAAAACTACCAATTTTAGCACTTTGCCCGAATTCAACACAAGCTCAAATGAATTGTTTACAACCAATTTTATAGATAATACCGAAATGATATATAGGTCACAAAAAAAATAAAAATAAAGAAATAAAAATAAATTGAAAAATAAAAATTGTAAGAGGAGCATACAAATTTATAAGGGAGCATTACCAAAGGTTTAGCACTCTGCCCTTCTTGTTTAAATCCGTTCTGAACGAATTCGAAACAACAGGATCGAGTTGAAAAAGACCTTTGCTCATGTTAAAGTTATTTGTAAGTTGAATAATTATAGCAGACTCAAGAATATTTCTATTAACAATGTTGCTAGAGTGAAACAAAACTGAAGCATTATTCCAATCAATACAATGAGATAACTCTGACAAATGGACAAAAAGGGCACTGGACGACTGTCCCGTTCTAACGGAATATTGGTGCTGTTTTACACGCGTGTGCAAATCCTTTCCCGTCTGACCAATGTAAAAGGAATCATTGTTTACACCCAATTTTATAGATAATGCCTGAATTATTGGTAGGGCTATTTTTTACTATGATATTTTTCACAATATTGTTATATGAAAATACTACATTAACATCCAAAAGTTTAAGTACATTAGCAATGCCTAAAAAGTCTGGGAAAAATGGAAGTACTAAAATATTCTTTGACAAAGTACGAGTGTTATTATTCACACGACAGAAGGTTCGTTTTGCCTTGTTAAGACACGATTCCATAAACGCAGGTGGGTAGCACAGATCACTTCCAATATCGTTGATTTTTTCCAATTCGGCATCGATGTATTCCGGACTGGCGATCCTAAGAGCACGGAGAAACATTGAAGAAAATATGGCCTTCTTAATGAGGGTGTCATGGGGGTGTCATTTTCTTCAATGTTTCTGCGCGCTCTTAGGATCGCCAGTCCGGAATACATCGATGCCGAATTGGAAAAAATCAACGGTATTGGAAGTGATCTGTGCTACCCACCTGCGTTTATGGAATCGTGTCTTAACAAGGCAAAACGAACCTTCTATCGTGTGAATAATAACACTCGTACTTTGTCAAAGAATATTTTAGTACTTCCATTTTTTCCCAGGCTTTTTAGGCATTGCTAATGTACTTAAACTTTTGGATGTTAATGTAGTATTTTCATATAACAATATTGTGAAAAATATCATAGTAAAAAATAGCCCTACCAATAATTCAGGCATTATCTATAAAATTGGGTGTAAACAATGATTCCTTTTACATTGGTCAGACGGGAAAGGATTTGCATACGCGTGTAAAACAGCACCAATATTCCGTTAGAACGGGACAGTCGTCCAGTGCCCTTTTTGTCCATTTGTCAGTTATCCCATTGTATTGATTGGAATAATGCTTCAGTTTTGTTTCACTCTAGCAACATTGTTAATAGAAATATTCTTGAGTCTGCTATTATTCAACTTACAAATAACTTTAACATGAGCAAAGGTCTTTTTCAACTCGATCCTATTGTTTTGAATTCGTTCAGAACGGATTTAAACAAGAAGGGCAGAGTGCTAAACCTTTGGTAATGCTCCCTTATATCTATTCGGATTCCCGCAGTGCCCTGGATGGCCTGTAGTGTTTTGACCCTGTCCACCCACTGGTCCGACGAATCCAGCTACTGTGCCATATCCTTGTCACTTTTGGTGGCAAGGAGGTGGTATTTTGCTGGGTCCCTGCACATGTTAACGTGACTGGAAATGAGGCTGCCGATCGAGCTGCCCGTTCCGCGTTCCGACTACAGGTTTCACCCGTCCCTCCCCTTTTCCGATTATACCCCTGGCTTCCGTAAGTTTTTGCGCTCCCGGTGGCAGAGTCGCTGGGATGGCGCTACAAATAACAAACTCTGCAAGATTAAACCCAAATTGCGATGTTGGGCCTCTTCCTTCCATCGGTCGCGCCATAAGGTGGCGGCTCTGGCCCGCCTCCGTATTGGCCACACCCACCTGACCCATGGCTATTTGATGGCCGGGGATCGGGTGCCCCGATGTCCCAATTGTAACGTTTCATTTACAGTTGCCCACCTCCTGGTGGAGTGTCCGCTTTATTCCGCGCTGCGCGCAGAGTATTTTCCCTTTTTGGTGAGCGTCGGGCCTTGTGATAGGCTTGGCGCTATTCTATCTGAAGGTCCCTACTTCTCGGTAACCGGGTTGTTCTCCTTCCTCTTTCGCTCCCGACTTCTTTACCGGCTGTGACTCCGCTATGATGATTTTTTTTTTTTTTTCCTCCTCCTCCTCCCCCAGGTCTATTGTTCATTTCCGTTAACTGTTCCATAGTCTTCGACCTGTGTTCGCTCTGCTATCCACTGTTCTTTTGGTGGCCATGAGAGGTCATATTTTTTGGGAGGGGGGGGGGGGGGGGATGCTTCCTTATAAATTTGTATGCTCCTCTTACAATTTTTATTTTTCAATTTATTTTTATTTCTTTATTTTTATTTTTTTTGTGACCTATATATCATTTAGGCATTATCTATAAAATTTGTTGTAAACAATCCATTTGAACTTGTTTTGAATTCGGGCAAAGTGCTAAAATTGGTAGTTTTCCTTACAAATGTGTATGCTCCTCCCACAATTTTAATTTCTTTATTTACTATATATATATACACACACCTTAATTTTAAATAATACATTATTCGTATATTCTATATAAGAATAGACAGCAGATTATTAGAGTTTACAAGCCGTATCATAAACAACAACAAACCTTTTCTTCTTTTAATTCGGACAATGGCCGCTGTTCAACCCCGATTAATGGAAACTACATCTCTGCCTACAGTGTGCCTATAAGCTCAATTAAATTGCAAACAAGGGCATCAACTCTAATTAATTATTGCAGGCATATAGCAACTGGCATGTACAGCCATTAAAAACAAGGAACACGGAAAATAATTTGTCTCAAACAACAAAATCTATGCGAGAACATGTTCCATTTTTAATAATGATGAGAACCCTTTTGATGGCTCTATGAAGCATAAAGACTGAAAAAGAGGTCTTGATTCTATTCATTTTGGGATTTAATTGGGTACACAATCCAACTGTAAAAATTGGAATCATGTGCGCAGGTAAAGAAAATATTAATTTTCAATTACAGTGTTCAGGGATTCTTTTCCTCTCAAAGAACATCGGAACTGTCAGTAGTATTATTATTATTATTACTTGCAGTAGTAGTACAAATACCAATTGTTGTTATTATTATTATCGACGCCGACTAGGTTGTTGTTGTTGTTACTTCGTTCTCAAATAGTTCCCATTCACTCGTAATTATGAGCGCCCTATGGATTAATGTTTTGACTATTGATAGTTTGTACTATAATGGTAGTATGTCTGAATTAAAATTCGTGTATACTTTTTTTGTCTGTAGGTTTTATATAAACTTTTCTACTGATTGATCCATTCACGAAATTGCGAGTCAAGAAAAGGAAATTCATTATTTTTGGTTAACTCGAATGTGAATCTAAGCTTACTCGATTTATGAAGCAGTGGGTAGCGAGAGCTCGTGGCACCCGGGGCCACGGGTAGAGAATGACACTTCCGGCAGCCCGAGTTAGGCGCTAAGGCAGGGAGTCCGGGGCCCCTCCCCCGGGGAAATTTTGACTACGAAGAGTCGATTTCACGCAATCTGAGCCCTATTTTCAAGGTAGATTAATAAGATTATCGGTTATTTTAACCTATTTTATTTTACTTCATAAATCACTGTTTTCACGAAAATTTGAAAATAGTATACCAAAATAATGAAAAAAAACTTGAAAAATCAAATTTTGCACAGATTCAATTTTGCCTTCATCTTTCGGTTTTATTTTCATGAACAAAACAAGCTAGGCCGTTGGTTCAATTGGTTAAAGCTTGTGGCAATGCACATCATATTTCTATATTTTTGTCACGATTTTATTTAATACACTTCTTTTGATAAATTCGCTATATTAGCGTGTCTGTATCAATTTGTTTCTATATGTACCAGTTTTTATTAATAAATCAAATTTTAAATTTAATTTTTTTCACCAGAAATAAACACTATTATTATTATTATTACTATTATTAATATCCCTGTCTGTGGTTATGATGATACATGTCCAAACTTGCCTCCCGGCCGAGGATGTAAAAAACGCAAACGTCATGCTAAAAAAATTGCTCGCTCGGCCGATTTGGC
Source organism: Bathynomus jamesi (assembly GCA_023014485.1). Lineage (NCBI taxonomy): Eukaryota > Metazoa > Arthropoda > Malacostraca > Isopoda > Cirolanidae > Bathynomus > Bathynomus jamesi. The sequence goes on from JAJOZX010000050.1 coordinate 2,059,337, forward strand.
GCCCCTCCCCGAAAAGCGGCGCCCAGGGCACGTGCCCCCATTTTCCCACCCTCACTACGCCACTGTTATGAAGTATCGTAATAAATTCGTTAATATGTTATGGTTTTTAATACAAAGGTGTCATCGACGACCTATCTCGGGTTGATGATTAGATTAAATCTATTATTTCTGGACAACTTCATTTTGTAGATTAGACGCGTGAAAAAATCCGCAAACGTCGGTCCGAGGGAGGACCTCATCGAGACGCTATCTTTTTTGAATGTTTTATCCTCAAATTCGAAAGGAGTATCTGTTGTTCAAATGAGTAAAAGTATTTTAAGGATTTCTCTTGGAATGTTTGGTGGAAAAGTTTTATGATGGTTAAATGTGCAATTCGAGATGATTTTAAGGGTTTCCTGAAGAAGAACATTTGGTGAATATGTTTTTAACATGTTGGGAACAAAGAGCGGAATCTTTCTTCATAAAGAGTAAAAAACCAGAAAGTGATATAAAGAAAAGCGAAATTAAGACATTTCTTAATATTTTTGAATGATATAAATTATAATTTTTCTTGTTTCACGTTAATTTAAACTTAATTGTAAATATTTAAAACCATTATTTTTTTATTTACGTTAAATTTAAAATTCAATTGGACTCCTCCAAAAGCAACCCTCTCCGTAAAACTGCACGGGGTGAATCTTTCTCCTGTTCTTCTCCACACTCTTTCCGTCCATCGGAGGTGGTTCCAAGATTACATCTTTATTCGTCCGTGAACAATACTCGTCCCCATTGGACCATAGTCCAATTGACATGCTCACGAGCGAAAGCAAGACGAGCATTGTGGTGGTGTGGGAGCAATTTCGGGCCCATTGCTAGACGTTTAGCGTGTAACCCACTTTCTATAAGTCTTCTTCTAACGGTTGGCTCCGATACACTGACGTCTCGAGACCTTTCCAGCTCATTGCGGACGTTTGTGGCAGTCAAGCGACGATTTCGCAAAACACTCCTGTCTCCACATAACGTTGGTAGACACGTCGAACGTTGTTCTTGGAATTCCTAGCGCATCGGCGACGTAACGCTGGCTCCGACCATCTTAAATTAGGGCGACGACTCTTGCGACTTTCACGGCACTCAAATCCATTGTAAATGTCCAATTCTGAAACCCAAAAGAATTAGAAGTCTATCTATTACTAAACGCAAATGCCTACTCCCACTAGCGGAAGAAAAAAGTGGCACTAGCAGTCTAAGAGCAATTGAATGTCAGACTGTCGAATTCTTAAAAGAAGTCGAAAATTCGTTACAGCTAGTGTGTTCGCAGCTGACGTTGTTTTCTCTCGTTATTTGGTTGCCTCATAGACTATATTTTCGAATTTTAAAACTTTTATAAACAGAAGCTTGCCCACTTTTTTGCTTTTCGCGATATTCCAAGTGGGCCGATTTTTCTGCCGCTCAGTGTACTTCTAAAACAAGAAAAAGGAAACGACATAAAATAACAATATTACTTTTTACTACCATTCTGAAAGTGATGAAAATATGAACTTTGAAAACAGAAAACTAATGATGACAATCGATGACCATAAAAAACGAATAATAGCTGTAATGTCCAATTACAAACATATTATAAACCGCTAAGAATGTCGTCCAAATTTTCGACAAGGAATAAAAAAGGGAAAAAAAAAAATGTTTGTGGATTTTGCTTGGTTTGTATTTGCGTTGAAACAACAACAACAACAACAACAACAACAACAACAACAACACAACAAACAACTACTACTACTACTACTACTACTTGTGAAAAGTTAAACTGAACAAGTTATCTTGTTTTTCACCTTGAAAGAAAGCATCCTCAAATGACAGCGGCAGTCGCAATTGACAGCAGAAAATGACCGTAACAACGTTATGTACCAATCCCCCCCCCCCCCCCCCCCGTTCCAAAAATGGTTATAACTCCTTTTACACTGATGGCACGACGAATACTTTTCAGGAAAGAAGGTTTCAACACAAATACAAACCAAACAAAATCCATAAACCTTTTGAAGTTGAACCTAAAAAAAGCCACGGACAATAGTGACTTAACAACCATGTCAGTTAAAGAACTTTTAAATTCTTTTCAAAATGCTTTCTTTTTATTCAACAAGAGAATGCTTATTAAAAAACTAAATTATTGTCAAATATAATGAAATGGATGCATCTTTAAGTATACATATATATTTTTGTAGTTACGTACACGCTTAGAAATATCAACATAAAATTAATCTTTGTTACAGTATATAATTCAAGATTAATTTATTATATTTATGTATTTTTAACAGTGATGTACGACTCGAGACCGGTCTCGGTCTCGGTCTTGGTCTCGGCCATGGTGGTCTCGACTACATCACTGATTTTTACTTTTATTATTCAAACTTTTTAATTCTTGCGCTCGATCACATTTTTCAAGTTAATATATGCCATATCCTTAAAAATGACTAGTGTTAGCTTCAACATCAAGAAGTATCTTTGGAAAATTAGAAAAAACTTCACTACGTTATATAAAATTAGAAAATGAGCTTAACTTTCTCGTTCATCATTATTATTATTATTACAGTAACCCCGATTTACGCGCCCTCCATTTCGGATTAACGCGGTCCAAAAAATATAATTTTTTTTTTTTTATAAATAAATAAGACATTTAATAAATGTAAAAAAACGCGACGACAGAGCTAAGGCACTGGTGGTTAAGAAGCCAGCTCCAAGAGACCCTCATGGCGTGCTCTTTTTTTTTAATTTATTACATCTTATTACTAATTTTTACTTTATTTTTACAGACGAGTTTATGTATTTATTTATTTAATTATGGTTATTTTTCTTTGGTAGATAATTATGATGATTATTATTATTGTATTTTATTTCATTTTACTTAAGTTTGGGGGGTGTCTTGGGGTTGGGGGGTCCGTACTTAGCACATTGAATTATATGTTATAGTTCCCCCAATTTATGGGGAATTAATTTTACGCGGAGGGGGTCAGGAAAGCATCTATCGCGTAAATCGGGGGATTACTGTACTACAGTATATTTAGGGATGCACCGGATACCGGATCACGATCCAGTATCCTGCCGACCAGGCCACTTCTTTAGTATCCGGCCGGATACCGGATAATTAATTAACATTATAATTAATTAACATTTTAATCACATTTTGTTGATAAAAAACTTCATATTTCAAATTTTTGTGCGTATTTTATTATTTTATTATGGCTAATGCCAGACGATTTTATTCAGCTGTGGGAAGAGCCGTGTGCAATAAAGGGCTAAATTTAACACTTAATGATTTTCTTTTAAGCAAAAAACACACACAAAGTTAGATTTCTCTAAAATTTAGCAGAACTAGGTCCAATCAAGTTTGCCTTTTTTCTTTCCAGCATTGAATGCGAGAGTTCCCCCCAAACTATGGAAAATGTTATATTTTCTATCAAGATAATTTAAGTCTTTAAAAATGTAATATACTTCTATCTTTTTTTTTTGTCGTTGTTGTATTTCTGATTTAAATTCTGTTTTAAGCTTACTAATAACACATATCCTAATTATTTAACTTTAAAACTTGGCAAATTATCAAATATCTATTCTTTTTGTTGTATCAAAATATACTAAAAATAATTCAAAATTTATTGGTCTTATGAGAAGGCAATACAGTATAAATTAAATAATCTACTATATTATTGTGCATCTGGCAGCAGTGACGAAAAATATGAAATTATTAAAAAACAATGAAAAATATAACTACATATTTTCACACAGTTATATTTATCATTTACAGTTAATAGTTATATATTAAGAAAGAAAATGTTTTTGTCATATATATATATATATATATATATATATATATATATACATACATATACACAGGATGGACGAAAAAAACTGGACACCTTTGTTTTTCCTACAAATTTCAAACTAGTGAAGCTAATACACCCAAATTAGCAAGCACAATATGTAGCCAATAGTATACTTATCATGTGCTAAAAATTTCAATGGAATTCATATAAAACTTACCCTATTGAAATCGATGTTGTATTGGCACCCCCATTTTCTTGAATTACGGCCAGTACTCTCCTTTTCCACTGATCTATGTATGACTTGATTTTGACTTGGGACACCACAGGCCAAACAACCTCAATTCTTTGTGTAAGTACTCCAGGTTTGAAAATGGTTCCCTGCGACCATGGTACACCAATGACTTCAACTCATTCCACACGAAGTAATCCAGAGGATTTAAGTCAGGAGAATTTGGTGGCCATTCTTCACTTTTTATGAATTCAGGAATGTTCGCCATCAAAAATTCTTGGGTTGCCTTGGCTGAATGAGTTGGTGCATTGTCTTGAACAAAAATAAAATCTTCGTTCGGGTTCAAGTCTTGGCATTCCGGTAAAAGTTCTCCGAGGTGTTCAATGTAATTTTGCGGGTTTATTTTTGTTTTCTGTGGATCAGTAAAGAATAATTTGGTTTTTCCATCGTAAGAAACACCACAAGATACCATTAATTTCTTGGAAAATCGTGAAATTGGATGATATAGACTCATAGAGTATAGACGGTCTGGCGGGATTTCTGATTTCGAAGTTAATGCATTGACTCGGTTGTTTTGTCGATACAGTTAATGTAAAGTCGGACTCATCTTGAAAAAACACGCGTTTGATGTCTGCTAAATAAAATTTCATGTACAAAGGAAAATCTCGTCGTTTGTTCCGTCAAGTTAAATTTTTTATAATTAGAAACGGCCAAAGATAATTAACTGAGGTTTTCAGCACATAATAACCATACTATTGGTTACATCTTATACTAATTTGGGTGTATTAGCTTGACCAGTTTGAAGTTTGTAGGAAAAACAAAAGTGTCCAGGTGTTTTTCGTCCACCCGGTATATAAGCAAAGAACCACACGGAAAAGGAAACACGAAGTCCGAGCGCTTTCGTGATATATTCACATCTTCAGGGACAAGAGGGGCTATTTCTCTCTTGTCCCTGAAGATGTGAATATATCACGAAAGAGCTTGGACTTCGTGCTTCCTTTTCCCCCTGTGGTTCTTTGCTTATTAAAAAGATCACGTGTTGCTTTGTGATTTTTTTGCATATATATATATATATATTTATATATATATATTTATATATTTATTATATATATTTATATATATATATATATATATATATATATATATATATATACACACACACAAGGTGTCCCCAAAAACACTATATACTTTTTATAGCATCATATATTTTATAATTTAAAAAAAACCAAACAATATATTGTTATAGCAATTGCCAGTGAAAGGTAAATTAGTAATCTAAGTGATCAAAATGTTATAGCGAGTTGTTTGCATATAAAATTTAATTAACTACGGCAAGTGCTCAAAATGTTCTCCGGCGGCATGGATGCACTTTTGAATGCGTCGACTAACCCTGTCCTTGTTTTATCAAAGGCCTTGTAATGGCGAAGCCTATGGACCGAACGTAGTCTAGTCACTCACTAGCTTGCTTCGGACTTAGCCTACGCACTCATTCCACGATACAAACTCTACAGCATCCAACTTTATTCAGTTCAGCAAAAGAACCCATGTTGCGTAAACGTTTGACACTGGAGCAACGAAAAAGTGTTCTGAAATGGTATTGGAAATTTGAGAATGTGTCCGAAGTCCAGCGGCAATGGATCCGGGAATTTGGTACAAAGCCACCGACACGTCTCGCCATTACAAGCATCCGTGACAAGTTTGAGGCAGAGGGATCTGCTCAAGATATGCACAAGCGAAGATCTGGACGACGCAAATCAAGTGCGAGTGATGAAAACTCCGTTTTAGTGTTGCAAAAATTTAATCGATCACCACAGAAATCAGTTAGGCAATGCGCCCGTGAGACCGGAATCAGCAAATTAGGTGTTCACCGGATTTTAAAGTCGGCAAAATGGAAAAGCTACATTCCAAGTCTGTTACACGCCATGACTGAAGATGACCCTGATCGCAGACTCGAATTTTGTGAATGGTTTCAGTCAATGGAAGCCGAAGACGTACAGTTTGCCAACAAATCGTGTGGTCTGATGAAGCTACCTTCAAGCTGAATGGCACAGTAAATCGACACAACTGCAGGTACTGGTCACTTGATAATCCACACGTTTATGTGAATAAACATGTTAATTTACCAGGATTAACAGCATGGTGTGGTTTATCATCCAGGGGTTTGGTTGGACCATTTTTCTTTAATGGGACAGTTACCGGTGCCGCATATCTCGACATGCTGCGGACAGAAATTATACCTACAGTTCGGAAGTTGTTTGGAAACGACGACTTTTACTTTCAACAAGATGGAGCCCCCCCCCCCATTATCATTGTGATGTCAGAAGATACCTCGATGAAACGTTGCCTAACCGTTGGATAGGACGAAGAGGAAGCGTTGAGTATCCTCCACGTTCACCGGACATGACTCCACTTGATTTTTACTTGTGGGGCTACCTGAAGGATACAGTTTATGGTACAAGACCTGCAACACTCGAACACCTTAAGGATGCAATTAGGGAAAAGTGCGGGACCATCACAGCATCCACATTAGTCCATGTCTGCGAATCAGTTAGTCGACGCATTCAAAAGTGCATTCATGCCGCCGGAGAACATTTTGAGCACTTGGCGTAGTTAATTAAATTTTATATGCAAACAACTTGCTATAACATTTTGATCACTTAGATTACTAATTTACCTCTCATTGACAATTGCTATAACAATATATTGTTTGGTTTTTTTTTAAATTATAAAATATATGATGCTATAAAGAGTATATAGTTTTTTTGGGACACCCTATATATATATATATATATATGCTGCAAACCCACAAGAAAAAAGAAAAACGATTCCAAGGCCTTTCGTGTATTCAAAGCTACACCTCGTCAGGGAATGAAGATAAACGGCGAGATACCAATAAATATATACAATGTACAGGAAAAACAAAACAATTAGCACATACTTAACAAGGGTTAATGAGAGGCAAAAGAAATTTTAACATGATATCGTCAATTTTATACGTCCCCGCACTGTTATTGAAATTGCTTTTAAAATGAATAAATGCACATTCTAGAATATTTCGTTCTATTATATATCTGTTTTTAACAAGCGCTTTAGAACTACCCCACTTGATGCTATGGTTACATCTATACATATGGTTAAATAAAGCATTGGAAGTATTAGCTGTTCTACAAGCATATTTATGCTGTTTTACCCTAATATCTAACGTTTTACCGGTTTGGCCTATATATACTGAGTTACATTGTGTACATCCGATCGAACACACACAACCAACAACATTATCAGGGCTATTCTTTATTAGGCGTGATTTAACAGTATTATGCTGAAATTCCTTTACAATTACATTATTATAATACCTATTCTTGGCTTTCTTAAGACAGTTATCTAAAAATGAAATAGGGTAACATAATTTAGTATCAATATTCATGATATTGCGCAATAACTCGGAATCTAAAAATTCAGGACTGACAACTCTCAATGCTCGAAGAAACATAGCAGAGAAAATAGAGGATTTAATCGAAGGATGATGGTCAGAATAAAAATGCACGTAAGAGTTATTATTAGTAGGCTTACGGTAGACTTCATATTTGAACTGATTAGAGCATCTCCAAATTTTTAGATCAAGAAAAGATAGGCTTCCATCATTTTTTTTTTTTTTTTTTTTTCCCCTTGTGGGTTTGCAGCATTTATTCATTTCACGTGTTTTATTGTGAAATTCATCCCATATATAGGGTGAGTCAAAAGTAGCGCCCGATTTCTGTCAGTTGATTGTTTGTTTGCCATTTGTATTAGAGTGTACAAGAAGGTAGAAATAAATGAATGACATGTTTATCTAACCATCTATTTGGGGGAAAATTATTACGGAACTGTACCAAGCTGTTTTACTGGCAATTTTCATGACTTCCCAGAAAGAATCTGACAGCCGAAAAAACAGAAATCGGGCGCTACTTTTGACTCACCCTGTATATATAGTGTCCCGTAAGTCTGGAACCATAGGGAAAAATGATAAAAACGGCAATAAAAACGCCGGAGAGACTTTTGGGGACTGTTTGTGAAATGAGCGAGGATGGTAGCGGCTGTGTCATCGTCGGTGGATGTCCTCGGAGGTCCACTGAGTGGTTTATCTCCTATGGATCCCATTTCCCTGAACTTTGCTACAAGTTTGCCGACACAGCTGTGTGTTATCGGCGCGCAGTCCGGATGCAATTTGTTAAATTCCTCAGCGACCTCCCTCTGACTCCGATTTCCTACGAGCAGAATTACCTGGATGCGTTCTTCCTTACTCAAAGACATCATGGGAACTTGCATAAACGGAAAAACATGAATTACTTATTTTGCTCTATGGTTCCAGACTTACGGGACACCCTATATATATATATATATATATATATATATATATATATATATATATATATACAGTGTGTATATATAATATGTTAAACACAGACCGTGCATGGAACAAGGAACTTTTCTGGGAAAATTAAATCCACTATAGTCCGAATAAGTAATGGTAAATGACAAATACCATAGTTTTTCTTTTTCATGATGCAAGCCCGACGTGGGCAACGGGTCTCTCGCAAAGAGGTCCCATAAATATAGTTTCCCTCACCAGCTATCTGCAAAGCAGACAGGATCCAGCTGGTGAGGGAAGCTATATTTATGGGACCTCTTTGCGAGAGACCCGTTGCCCACGTCGGGCTTGCATCATGAAAAAGAAAAACTATGGTATTTGTCATTTACCATTACTTATTCGGACTATAGTGGATTTAATTTTCCCAGAAAAGTTCCTTGTTCCATGCACGGTCTGTGTTTAACATATAAGTTTCTCAGGGGACCATTCTGAGTTTGTGTGTATATATATATATATATATATATATATATATATATATATATATATATATATATATATATATATATATATAAAGTTGATGTCTTATTTTCGGTTTATGGATTTTTTTTTAATTGAATAAACAAAATTTCTAATCTGCAGTTTTTTAGAAGAATAATGATTTTGTAAAATTAGTAGGAACCATAAAAGTTTATTAAACCACTAGTTAATTGCGAGTTAAAATTTTATGCCCTTAAGAATTCATGATCCGGCAAAAATAAAAAGCCAGATATCCGGTATCTGGTTATATTGTGATCCGGTACATCCCTAATTATATTCCTTCCCTCCATTACTTTAAGACGGAGCCATGAGCGCGCAGAGAAAAATTCTATCTTTAAGAGAACAACGTTCAGTTAACCTTTTTTTTTTGCTTAAATCAAATAAAACAATGTTTAAAATAAAATAACTGCTTTAATTAGAACTAGTTCTGTACCGATTCCAAAATTTAGCCAATGCCGATTGTTTGCCTACATTTTAAAAAATCGACTCCCTTCATAAATTTTACTAATTTAATGCGAAAACTTTCAATTTTCATAATTTTACATTTGAAATTTGTTCAAATGCTTTCCTTTAGCTCATTCCACAATATATTGGTACCAGAATTTGTTACTCGTACACCACCATATAGCTAAAGTGATGTTAAATTGTTTCGTTGCTCGATAAAATTATAAATAATTTCACTTCAGTTTCATGAACTGAATACCAATATTTAAAGTACAGTAACTGGTATTCCTTATGTTGAAGATACTTTCTTCAACAATATAAACAACGAAATTTGTCATTAAAATTTGAAGGCCCTGGCGGCCTATTTCAATAAAAAATGGATAGAAATTTGGGTTTAAAAAATTATTAAAATACTTAAAGTAAAGTCAATATAATAAGATGGTTTAATATAAAAATTATAAAGTACAACTTAATATAGAATTATTATTAATATAGAGTAGATTACGATAGTTTATAATATTTAGAGATTAGCAAGTTAGAGAAAATGTAAATTTGCGGATAACTTAATTTAATTTATTAAGCTTTGCAATTTTCGTGACTGAAATATTTGTATACAATTGTACTTTGAAATGAGTGTAAATTATCATAAAGCGTGGGTTTTTTTTTGTACGTTCAATTTTCTATAAATACATATTTTCTTTCGTTATGAAAATTTTAAAATTTCAAAGAACTGGTAAGAGAATCGGCTAAATCTGGTCGATGCAGATTAGGGTGGATCGATTTTACATTTTTTTCGATTTCCATATTCTAATAGAGACAAAAACTTGCGCATGCATGAGAAAATAGCCTCTGCAAAATCTTAGCTTAATAGGTAATCATCTTCTGCCCCCGGCAGAGCGATCAAAATCATATTTTAGTAGTCAAAAACGTATTTTTCTTATAATTTTTAAAATATTTCAATATGCATCAAAATTATTCCTAATAACTATAAAGTCGATGAAAAAGACCTCATATGATCCTTTTTCCAAGCGCGTTGTCCTACGTTAATATCTTTTGCCCCCGACAACAACGTCAAATGTTGAAAAAATAGGTAATTTATATTAGTGATGTAGCGGATGTCATTTTTTTCACATCCGCGGATGCGGATGAGGATGTTTGATTTCAACATCCGCGGATGCGGATGTCTACATTTTCGTTATTTTTTAGGATATATTCGAGATTTGTTGTGTTTAACGTATATAATAAGTTATTATATAGAGAGAGCTGTAGCTATAATGTAGTATAATTGATTAATTGTACAATAATTGCTGTACTTTTCTCTGAACATATAAAATAATATCAAGCATCTAACTAATATAGAAATCAATTAGTGAATTCGTCTGCAAATAAATTCGTTATATTTTGTTGAGTTTCAGCCACAATTAGAAACCATAATTGTGTTACCAGGATGCGGGACGTGAACCCAACTCAAATGCACCCCACCGACCTCTTTCCCCAACCTCCACCCTTATAGAAAGAGATCTTTAATTAGCTTGATAACTATTTATATTAAGTTTAAAGTTTTATTAGGCATATTTATAAATGAGTAATTAAAATAAAGTAAACTAAGATGTTCATCGTTTAATGTTCAAACTTAATTTTAGGAAGGTTATGCTTAAGGAACATTAATTTTTCTGCCTTTTCTGCTGCCAGTCTGTTTCTCTTTTCATCATATATTAATCCAGCACTGCTAAATAATCTCTCGCTTGGTACGTTTGTTGGAAGACAGGCTAAATGTTTCCTTGCAAGTTTACTCAAGTATAGATAGATATTCTGCGTATTTTTCCACCAACTAATAGGATTGTCACATGCAGCCAGGCGTTTTTCTTGGTGATAGCTCTCGATCATTTTTACTACATCTTTTGACATCGCGTAGGTCTCGTCATTGCTGCTTGACTCAAGAAACTGAGAGAGATATTCTGTGATAGATTTGCTCGTTGAAGGTGTTGGTTCTGTCACTGCAACTTTTATTCTTTTGGTGGGTGGCGAAGCGACAGATTCAAGAGATTGAAGCTCTTCAACTGCTTTGCCAAGTGATGATTTAACTCGTTCTAATGTACTAGGTGAAAATAACTTAGCTTTGTAACGTGGATCTAAGTAGGTTGCAAGAGAGTTACTTCATACAAGAACAGCCTCTCGTCTTGTCGCTTGCATCACTTTTGCGGACAATGAACTAGTTCTATTAATATAGTAGAATTTGATAATTTCCGCTTATTAATGACGTTTTATCTCAACGGTCCACATCCGCACGACATCCGCAGTTCAAAGTGCGGATGCGGACGCGGGAAAATGTGCGGATGTGACCTACATCACTAATTTATATACATATTTTCAGATCGGCTAATTGTCTTAAATAATGCATTTATATATTTCCCATAGCATTTATATCGTTGCTTAGGCATGAAATAACACACACGCAAAATTTTATGACTCTAGGCTAGGGTTTAAAGGTCATCTCTGGTGAGTGCTGCCAAGAGCAGCTGCCACTGACGCGCCAGTACGCACTGCGCAGTTCCCTCAGTTGCCTTGACAGCGTCGAAGCCAGGTGTGTATTTTGCAGCTGGCTCCTCGAGTCCTCAGTGTGTGTGTGTGTGTGTGTGTGTGTGTGTGTGTGTGTGTGGCTCCTCACTCAGTCCTCAGTGTGCTCAATCTCTCTGCTCATATCCTTGTTTGTTTTTCTCACAACTGTTTTTTTCGATTTTATTGCGTAACAATACATTATTCTTTAATCTTTACAGGATGGCTACCGCTACAACTAGAAGATCGGTTACGTGTCCAATATTTGGTGCTGGGAAAGATTTGAATTTGCGATGTTTTCCCACATGTGAAGATGTGATGCAATACTACCATCATGTGAGAACTGAGTTGAGATCATCAAAGAAGGAACCTCCATTCAAAGACATCGCCGCTGTGGTCACGGAGAGACTGGAATACTTGTGGAAATTAGCTTCCATTCCAACAGTTTCGACAGCACGGATAAATCAAATGTTGAAAAGTTATCGGTGTCGGGAGAATGGGATCTAGCCTAGGTGCGAATTTCTTAACGGTCGGTCCCTGGACTGCTTTTCCCTCTTGTTTTGGTTCATTCGTGTTTCTGTATCCACCCGAGGAGGATGCCAGTGGGCGTCGAAACTGTCGTGGAAATAAACTCTGTCTATTAGAGTGGGTTTTTATTTTCATATTTTGACCTTCACGTAGAAAAAAAGTGAAGTTTTTTTGCATTTATTAAGACCACCTTATTTGACATATCGGCTTGTAAATGCCCTGATTTGACAAAATGCAGCTGCCCTCGTGAACGACGAGTACCACTAAAAGAGCAACAGTTTTTACTCGACCAAAGAAGTGATGCGTCTCTCTCAGAACATGCCTCAAAGATCTAAGAGAATCGCCAACAAAGTCCTCCGTAGAAATTCTTTCTTTGCTCACCCAGAAAATATTTTGATCTCCATGCTACATGCCGATGAGCAACACATAAGAAATTGGGATGGAGAAGAATATTAAAAGCACGATCAAAACAATCACCAGCGGGGGAAATTCGAGCCTTCGCCATGCCTGAGCTGCTCTACGATAGTCAAAACTATTACGAAATGATCAACTGGCAAACGGCTGAGGTGACCGAACCCCCCGTTACAAAAACAATACCTGATACCCGAATAAAAGAGTTTGTTGAGACGGGAGACCAGCCTGATGGACTGATCCCACTATTCCCTTGTCATACTCAAGCGGTCGAGAGACTCATCAAATTAGTAACCGAAGCCTCTGCCAGTGTAAGTGGAATAGAAGAGAGGGACGGATTCATCCGCTCCCGTCTTCACTCCCGAACAAAAATTCCACGATTTGATTCTAAGAAAGATTACCGTATGTAAATCGACATGCAGCCAAAGGAAGGGTGGTTGGGGCTGGATAGGGTGGAACTCGACGTACAGCCACCTCCTCGTGGTGAGTTCTGGGTTGCTAATTTTATAAAATTAGCAAGCGAGGAGCTGTACTTAGTACTTATCGTACTTATAACATCGCATTAACGTAATTATAATCCACATTTAGACTTTTCTCGGGGACAGAAGATATTACTCTAGTCATAAAATTTTGCGTGTGTGTTATTTCATGCCTAAGCAACGATATAAATGCTATGGGAAATATATAAATGCATTATTTAAGACAAAGAGCCGATCTGAAAATATGTATATAAATTACCTATTTTTTCAACATTTGACGTTGTTGCCGGGGGCAAGAGATATTAACGTAGGACAACGCGCTTGGAAAAACGATCATATGAGGTCTTTTTCATCGACTTTATAGTCATTAGGAATAATTTTGATGCATATTGAAATATTTTAAAAATTATAAGAAAAATACGTTTTTGACTACTAAAATATGATTTTGATCGCTCTGCCGGGGGCAGAAGATGATTACCTATTAAGCTAAGATTTTGCAGAGGCTATTTTCTCATGCATGCGCAAGTTTTTGTCTCTATTAGAATATGGAAATCTAAAAAAATGTAAAATCGATCCACCCTAAATTGCAGATGCCTCCAAAATGGCAGAATCTGCCGATGCCGATTAATCGATACACCACACTAATTAGAACTACCGTACGCATTTTCCTTCGCTTCACTCTGTTATAGATGTTTGTTGCGCGTGAATACTGAAACACTAATAAATTATATTTCCGAACGACAACCGAAGCATCTATAAATAACACTAGGGAACAACATTTTTGTTTCTTGAAAACTATTTGGTGTTTCTTATAGGACGTTTGATGCTGATTCCAAATATGGTTTCAGAATTTTTCTATCACCCACAGTTTTCGAGAAAATAATATTTCCATTTACTCAGAGTTTTCCCAAAATATTAGTTAAAATTAAGTGTACTAATTTAATTTTACTTTCTTTTTTTCCCAGGTTAACTATATTTAATAGTATTTTTTGCATTAAAAAAATATAGCTATTTAAACAAACAGATTTTTAATAAAAATAAATTTTTTTTTCAAGTTTTGCTCAAATTTTAAAATTTTTCATAGTAGAAAAAATTGGTTTTTCATTCCAAAGAGTTTTCCGTGATTTCAATAATTTTCCGCCAGCATGAATCGAAACTGTATTAATCCCAGATACATTTTGCTACGTATGTGGAGAACTGACCATAATGGCACAGAGGAAGACGATGACCCCACTCGTGAAGAAGGCTTACGAACTTTATTTTGGATGTAAGGTAGGCGACCAAGACAAATCCTGGGCACCTCATATCTCATGCATTTCCTGTGCCGTCACTCTTAGGGGTTGGATTAAAGGTACCCGCAAATCTATGTCATTTGCCATACCAATGATTTGGAGAGAGCCCAAGGATCACCTAACGGATTGCTATTTTTGAATGACTAACGTTTCAGGATTCTCTGCCAAAAATAAACATAAAATTCAATACCTAAATCTTGCATCTGCCATGAGACCAGTACTACATGACGATGATAACCCAATTCCAACTCCTCCAAAGTCATGGACACTGGATGAAGAGTCTGAAGTTGAGCCAATGGAAATTGATGACACTAAAGATACAGACTTTCAGCAACCTGAATCAAATAAACCACGTATGATAACGCAGGTTATGCTGAATGATCTCGTGAGAGATTTGGACCTTCCGAAAAAGAAAGCGGAATTATTGGGCTCCAGGTTACGTGAATGGAATTTGCTGGCAAAAGATACAAGCATATCGGCGTTCCGCACTCGCCAAAAAGATCTGATGCAGTATTTCTCCTCGTCAGGTGGTTTATGCTACTGTAATAATGTAAATGGACCGCTGTTAGCTCTCGGTCATGAGCACAAATCTGAAGATTGGCGTTTATTTATTGACTCTTCGAAGCTAAGCCTCAAGGTTGTACTACTTCACAATGGAAATAAATACCCTTCCATTCCTGTAGGGCACGCTGTCCATATGAAGGAATCTTACGAAAATATGAAACTCATCCTTCAGCAGATTAATTATGACCAGTTTCGTTGGTATATATGTGGGGATTTAAAAGTCGTCGCGCTTCTTCTGGGAATGCAGCTCGGTTATACGAAGTTCTGCTGCTTCCTTTGTGAATGGGACAGCAGAGCCAGAGATTCGCATTATTTTGTAAAGGATTGGCCACTTCGTCAAAAATGTATCCCAGGACTGAAGAATGTGTCTCATGAACCCTTAGTTGACCCCAAGAAAATATACTTACCGCCACTTCACATCAAACTTGGCATCATGAAAAATTTTGCCAAAGCAATGAACAAGGAAGATGAGACATTCAAATATTTGAAGAAAAAGTTTTCACGACTTAGCGATGCAAAGATAAAAGAAGGGATCTTTGTTGGTCCCCAAATCAGAGAGCTCATGAAAGATCAAAAGTTTGATGATGCCTTGAGAGGAAAAGAAAAAGTGGCATGGGAGGCCATGAAGAATGTTGTCACAAATTTTCTAGGGAACATCAAAGCCTCTAACTATGAAAAAATAGTGCAGGACATGATTGAAGCATATAGGTTATTGGGATGTAATATGTCACTAAAAATCCATTTCTTGCACTCCCATTTAGATTTCTTCCCCGAAAACCTCGGCGACGTAAGCGATGAGCATGGAGAAAGGTTCCACCAAGATATAGCTACTATGGAGAAACGCTACCAAGGGAGGTGGGATCCGGCAATGTTAGCTGATTACTGCTGGACATTGATGCGAGAAGCTCCTAATGAAAACTACAAGAGAAAATCAGTGACAAAGAAGTTTTAAGAAGAATATTTTAAATGCCAATCTGCCACTAATATAATTTTTATGAAGTATTTTTACTAACTTCTATACACTTTTTTAATAAATATTAAAATACAAATTTCTCAGTAACCTTGGGTGATCGAGAAATTCTACGGCTATATTCGGAATCAGCGGAAAAAATCCTATAAGACCG
The DNA here is from genome assembly GCA_023014485.1 of Bathynomus jamesi. Lineage (NCBI taxonomy): Eukaryota > Metazoa > Arthropoda > Malacostraca > Isopoda > Cirolanidae > Bathynomus > Bathynomus jamesi. The sequence goes on from JAJOZX010000050.1 coordinate 2,075,643, forward strand.
ACCTGTTCACGTCCAAGAAACAAAAAAAGGTTAAAATTTGTTCCCCCGTGTAATTATTTAATAAACTTCTACTGCAGATCAAAACTAGAAATAACCACTGTTAAACGCTCCCGTAAATCAAGATGACGTTACGAAAAGACTCTTTACGTTGCGTGATCTCAGCGAGAATGGTTCGAATCGGGCAACAGTAAAAAATGTATGTTTCTGTAAGCGTAAACGATGATACACGATGGAAACGCCATTCAACCGATTATAATATTCGTTTGCATCGTTATAAGCACCAATGTCAACCCAACGCGAAAATAAGGCTCAATATGAACTACGAAACGACGCTACCCGAATACAAAATGCAACCAGTTTTCGTTCTATTTCCGATCTCGGAAGAAGAATAAGTAAAAACAAAGTAGTTCGAGTAAACTTAAGATTATTATTATTATTATTATTATTATTAAAATGAACAACGCGCGTTGGCAAATGACGTTCGCGTAACTCAAATAACTACGCCATCTTCTCGCGTCCGAATCCGAACGGATGCCAAAACTGAAGAGTGCAACGTGTAAAGAAGGCATCAATTGTCAAACCGCTAAATAATACGATTCAAGGCATCTTAATAAAGGACAATTTCAAAGACGAAACAAAGAAATGAAATTCAATTATAAAAATTATGTGAAAACAAAATTAAAGAAACAAACGGCTATGAGCATTTGTGAAGAAGTTTTATTTATGTAAGTGTAACTTACAAATAGGATTAAATGAATTAAAAAAATAATACATTCGAGTTAACAAACGGGCTGCATGAAAACCAATTACGTAGAAATCTTCACGTTTAATTAAAAACGTTTGCAAATATTAGAAAACATAAAATAATAATAAATAATAATAATAACAACGGTAATAACACGAATAGTGATGGGGAAAACTCACGATACTCGCAGTAATGAGAACGGGAAAACTAAACTGGCTAATAAAGAGGTACCTATACTGAAGAAATATTGAAATCGTAATTACAAAATAAGGAAAAATGTAAGATATTACAAGTTTTTCCGAATTTTATTCTGGGTTTGGTTTTTGGGGGGTTATTCTATCTTAAGACATAGTCTTCTTTAAATTCTATTCCGTTTGAGTTTACGAGTACAGTTTTTCCCATGTTTTTCCCCTCAGTCTATGGATATACAGTATATATATGTACAGGGTGTTTATAAAGTCCCTATCTATTTCAGTGAGAACGTAGCAAACAGGGTAAAATTCAATAATAATATAATAGAAGGCATACATTTAATGAATACTTAAGCATATGATTCTACATGAGCACCATCACTATCTCTACAGAGTTCGATCTGTCAGCAGCACTGCGGAACACATTTTGGAGCATGACAGGGGTTATTTTTGTAACTGCTGTTACGATACGAGCACGTAAATGTCCCAGCTTCATTCAAATGGCATTTTAAACACCGTCCGGCTCGATCTCCTGACCTAACGCCCTTGGATTTCTTTGCATGGGGCTTTATCAAACGAGGGTTACAGATCTGCAAAATTTACCTGCTCGTATCGTAAGAGCAGTTACAAAAATAACCCGTCATGCTCCAAAATGTGTTCCGCAATGCTGCTGACAGATTCGAACTCTGTAGAGATACTGATGGTGCTCATGTAGAATCATATGCTTAAGTATTCATTAAATGTCTGCCTTCTATTATAGTGTTATTGAATTTTACCCTTTTTGCTGTTTTCATTGAAATAGGGATTTAATAAACACCCTGTATATATGTGGGTAGTAGTGAAGTAGATATACTTAAGTAACTGTACTTAAGTAGCTTTTTCGAGAATGTACTTTTTCGAGAATGTACTTTTTATTTTTGTAATACTTTTACTCTAAATTAAATAAAATCTTGGGAAAAATTTTGTACTTTAACTTAAGTACAATGTTGCGAAAATTTGAAAATTACGAAGTAACAAAACGGCTGGTATGCTTGACAATTTCATTCAAAATTGGTAAACAAATTCTGGAAAAACCCGCTTTCAATCTGCCACCTCTCAATGTCAGATATTGAAGAGGGGGAAGACACCAAAACCGGATTATTCCAGATTTTGTTTACCAAAGCATTTGGGTTTCATTAACCAATCAGAAAAGTCATTCAGTACAGTATTTTAAGGTAGCCCAATAGTACAGTATTTTAAGGTAGCCCAATCGGCCAGGATAGATCGCAAAAAATTTTAAAATCGGCTGTTGTTGAAACTCAATAAGAAATTTTGTACATAATGCATACTTATTATAATAAATTATAGTTCTTAATATAGTAATTCCTACTTATAATAATCCTAATTCTGTATCCTAATGAAGTCTCTTTGCCATAATGATGTTTATTTTATATTATTATATATTTGTAGTGTATTTTATCTCATTTTTTAAAAAGTACTTACTTTTCAGTACTTTTTAAGTACATTATAAAACACTTACTCTTGTACTTTTACTTGAGTACATTTTTTAAAGATTACTTATACTTTAACTTAAGTAACAAATGAAAGTACTTTACCCACCTGTGTGTGTGTTGTGTGTGTGTGTGTGTGTGTGTGTGTGTGTGTGTGTGTGTGTGTGTATTTTTTTTAAACTAAATACAGGCCTGTATACGGACAGTCGGGATTGCAAATACTTGTGGGTTTTAGCCCAGTTTGTGTAGAGCAAGCCTGAGGTAGTACGAGTATGACTGATTGATACAGGTAAATTTATGCTACTTTAGGGAGGAAACACAAACTTCCAGCGCATCTAGTTCCTGAAGAATCATGCACCAGGACTGATAATAACTGGAGGTATCTGCAATACAAACTAATGAAAACTGCAATAAATTGAATACGAATATGGATGCTCTTTGGACTAGACCAGTGGTCGGGGAACAGGGGTAAATTACCCCAAATGGGGTAAATTTAAAAATTTTGGGGGTAATGCGTGCGGTATGAGAGACACTTCCCTCAGAGCCTCAGTCGTGTGTATGGTATCATGAAACGAAGAGGTGCTTTTAGTGCTTGACACTTTGTGCTGATATTTTTTTCATATATTTTTATTTTATTTTGTTACATAAATGTGGCGTTATTCTAAATTTTAGAATATTACGAATTTACGTCCTGATTTTGATGTTATCAAAAATGAAACAGCATCATTTTCCAAAACCTGAAGTGGAGATGTTTCGAATGAAATTCTTCAGTTCTTCAATCCTTTTTACTAATTTTGTTTGTGTGCTATTCTTATGCCAGCATGTGTGGCTTTTTTTTATTTCTCCATAATAATGGATCCAATAAACATTTTTTTAATTTGAATTTTTTGTATACCATATGCAACAATTTTAAGAGCAATTGGCTTGTTTTTGTTTACTTTGAAGTCTGGGGGTAATTTCATTTTACTCAAATAGATTTTTGGGTAATACCCAAAAAAGTTCCCCGACCCATGGACTAGACTAACACGGAACATTGTTGCATTCAGTGGTGAACCACGTACTGAAGCCTCGTCAGTACTTTAACCCACTATTTGCTTGGCAATGCTGCTGCGAGCTGCACGTATGGGCAGAATGCTGTTGTATGTAAAAGGATGTTTAACCCTTCATACTTCCATTTAAACTATAAATGCATCAATGAATTATATATATGATACAACCAGAGGTCCTTGAACTGGTCCAATCAGGACTCGAACCCACTACCTGTTGAATAGTGAGGGTGCTCGCCATTGCACTACGACAGGATAAAAGTTAACCTGTCATGTATTTGACCCTTAAACTGCTATGATCGCTAATTGACAATACACGATTCACGAGTCATCAATTGATGATACACGATTTATTGCTTTAACGTCTAAACTGCTATGGTTATCATTTGACGATTTACCACTAACTGCAAATATCGTTAATTGACGATTTTGCTTTTCAATATTTTGATATACCTTGATTTTTTTGAGCACACGGTGAGCTCTTGGAAAAAAAATGCGCAGTTTAAGGGTTAAGCAATCGAGGAAACTCATAATGCTTTGAATTATGCAAAGTCGTGCGCGTTCATGCATGATATTCCATCTATGGGACTCCAGCGTTGCACCAAATAATTTGAATGAAATGTTGGTCATTACCTCGAGTGCAGGAGGGTTAGCGCGTAAAATGCTTCTGGACGCAAAAGCGTTACGGGTTTCCTCAGTTATTTAAATGTATGACGAGTCGTTAACTTTTATCCCGTCGTTGTGTAGTGGTTAGCGCCCTCACCTATTCAACGGATGTTGGGTTCAAACCCTGGTGAAGGAAAATTTTGCATGATGCAAAATCGTCCGTGTTCACGCATGGTATTCTTATATCTATATATATACACGTTTCGAGAAAAGGTCACCGAGGAGAAAAATCTAAAAAAGCATAAAAGTTACTAATTACTCATATTTTGTTTTGTTTGGATATTTTATTCAGTTTGGTGACAAATAAAATTTCAAACACAAAACCCAATCTGTAATTTTTGCATGATTTTCAGAAATTTTACCTTCCTTTTTTCCGAAACTGTATAACCGCACAATCATATCGACAAGCCCACCAATTCCAATTAAAAAAATAATGAAATGAGTTTTCGAGCTTACAATACGAGGCGCTGCGAGGAAGAAATGGCTAAGCGACAAAAGTAAAAAACATAGAATTTTTTTTTTTAAGATATTTCGTCGAAATATCTTCAAAAGTTCTAAATTTATTCGACTTTCAAATTGGTACAAGCTTAACTAAAGGTGGTGGGGGGTTGTTATTTTGAATTTTTTGCAATTCCTAAGTGAGGACCCCCTCAAAATATGGATCACCAATAGTGAAACTCGAATCAAAAACTATTTTTGATTTTTGACCCCTCTGACTCTCATGTACATACCACCTGAAAGTATACATGTGTGTATTATTGTATTTTTCTGCTATATAATCCATATTTATTGCCAGATTTGCTTTGCAATATGTCCTTTATAGGGTTTACGGGGTCGGAGAACACGAATCTGTACTCAGAATTTTGAAGATCTAATATGGCGGAGAAAAATCTCTCTCATCAAATTGTCATGGATGACAGCATCCCTAATATTATGATATATACTAAAGAATGTATTAACGCACACATACAACACAGACACGATCACCTTTCATACCACACTGTCCAGTTGTCAACTTGATTAGCATCGGCACATAAGTGACACCTAGTGGACCAACATCCAACCACCACATCTAATGCTGGTTTCAGGGACCGAAAATATTATTATGCTTCACTGTGCTTTCATTACAGTGTTGTATGTGCCTTTATTTATTCCCAAAGACTCTCATTTCATGCCGAAAGGTTTTCCAGTCTGATGCAACTTGTTTTTTTTTCTATTTTCAGACTTCACACCTGAGTGAACAATGAGCTACGCTCGGACGCCAAGTACACGCTCGTCCGCCCAGAAGACCTTGGGTTCAACAACCTACATAGAAACTGTTGACTTTTCAAATGGCTTGTTTCCAACGAAAAAGGACATTTTGGAAAACATGTTGTACTTACTTCGACCGGATAGAGCCGGTAAAACTGAGAGGTCAAAGGAAGTTGCAGCCGGAATTCTTGCGGACGTCCTTCAAGAACACTGGATTTTTTGTAATATATATACAGTGACCACTAAACGCATCAAACTGAAAATTTTGGAACTGTATGAAAGATTCATCAAATTAGTTCAGACCAGAAAAAACCGCCGAAACGACAACTATTATAAAAAAGTCGAAGATTTCAACGAAAAAGCGAAAGAACTTTTTGATATCTTCTGCGCGGACGATGAAGTAAGGAAACGCTTAGAAAATTTTTATGGTGTGAAAATGACTCGAGAAGAATGGGACTTTCTGGAAGACCAAAGACATGATAGAAAAATGTTTTGCGAGAGTTTTGTCGACAGAAAATGGAATAAGACCATGGAACGCAGGAAGAGAGATCTGCAGAGTTTGGAGCGAATGAGAGAGGAAGCAGAGATGGAAAGAGCGAGGAATAAAGAAATGGCTTCAGCTGAAGGCTTCAGTGAACTATCTGAGGATGATCCGAATCATAGTGACTTCCAAATTAGCACATCAGAATCAGATGAGCCTTCCACGTCTACGGGTCGGAAGCGTCGTAAACTGTCCCCTAGACAAAAAAAATTGAAAAGGATGAGTTGCCGCCAAAGTACCAGCACATAAGAGAAAGTGTCAGAAAAGTAAGGCCCGAGGTTTACGAAGCAATGGACCAGCTCAAAAGTTCTCATCACATGTCAGATAGTCAAGCTGCGGGAGCCGTAGTGATTGTTGGCAATAAACTATTTGGTCGGAAATGGAAATTTCATGACGAATCGCCAGACTTAGTAGACCTAGACACTCTACCACAGTCTAGCAATATTCGACAAGCCGGAAAGAGCATTGAAGCGCTAGCATTGCATGAAATTGCGAAAGAGATCATGCAATCAGATCAAAAGTCGGTAGTTACCTATTCTGTTGATGGTTCGAAAAAACAGGGAGCTGGTTCTTTCTCGGTGCAGGGAATGACGGTAAATGGAAAATACAGACCTCTCCCGACATTTCCGATTGCTACGGAAAGTAGAGAGAACTTGGCGGATTTGAAAGTTGCCATGTTGAACATACTGGAAGCAGCGAGCGGAGTTAGTTCGAAGGAACTGTTTGAAAAGATAGACTTTGTGATCACTGATCAGACATCCCATAATCTCTCTGTCGAACAAATGGTGGCCGAGAAGCTAGAATCAGAACATGCCCCGGATCATTTGTTTTGCAATGTCCACCCAACTCTCATGTTCAATCGAGTGATCACTAAACAATGGACCGAAATAGAAAATGCCATTGGGCGAGATAAAATATATTCCAGCTTTCTCGTCAATGCCACAACTTCATCCTCGAGTGTGACCGAACAAGCGCTGGACTGTATAACCAGATTGATAAATCATGACTTTGACCACAAACCGTGGAACAAAGCCAACGATTTCGACGCTCATATCGCGCCGAAGCGAAACAAATCTGTCAGTCTAAAAGATGAACGTTTCAACAGATTGACGTTGACATGTGCCATAACCTTATATCACATTGACGATGTGGGAACATTTCTCGGAAAATTTGAGCATGTGACGAACCAATTGGCCTGCATCGTACGATGCTTCCTGGATCTGGACTTCTTGAGAGTTGTGTACACGGCTGGAGCTCTCATTGGACTTCATTTAGTGGAGCCGTTCCTTTCACTGACGATATCGACCAGTACAAATTATTCAAAGCTAATTCCAGCATTCCAACAGTTATACCAAGACCTCGTTTCTACTGATCCGGCTAAACTGTTGGAAGTGGATACGCCGGCATTTGAGTTTGTCTGTTGAAAGATTCCAACAAACACGATATGACGATGATATTTGCAATGCTATCAAAGCTACAGCTCTCCAAATGAGTACTGAAGTCACAAAGGTTTTGGGTATGATATTGCCAAAGCTTGCTGAAGGATTTCAGAAACAAAAGGGAGATATCTTTGGATTCGGAGAATTTGACGAATCAGCGGAACATGCTCTCTCAAAAATGGACTGTGAAAAACTGGACAAGGCGCCAATTCACAACTTGGACTCTGAGCGCAGTGTAGGGTTCATCAACTATGAACTCGGCAGAAGAGGCGCCAAGCAACTCGCGTGCGCGTCGGCAGCGCAGGTCAAAGCTAAATCTCTTGCGTTGATTCAAAAACAACCAACAGGGTCTTTCAAAGACTATAGGAAAATTGGAACTGCAAAAATTCCGGAAATAATGAGAGAGTGGAGCGTACGACAAGAAAATTACAGAAGCAAGGATTACAGACTAAAGAGATTGCGAATGTCGCTGTAGACCGCAGGAGAAATAGAGACCTGGAAGAATTAAAAAGACTAGGAGGGCCATTCACGGCTAGTGAGCAAGTGGATAATTATCTCGAAGAATCAAATGTGGACGATTCGCAGAAGCTGAACCGTCTTTATCTCGAAGTCAGATATGCACGAGATACCGCTCTTTCTGTGCCAAAGACTAGTGATATATTTCGTCTAATGAAGGACTACAGAAAATTGCCCCCTCAACGTATGCCACTAATTTGAAGCTTTATCTCAGCAATGTCAGCTGTAAAGCTCAGGTCACAATCAGTGAGTTTAACCATGCAGTAGACACATTACTGAAATGAACAATATGCGTGTATGGTAATATACTATGATCTTTATACAAATATAGAATGTGTGAAAATCATCTTGAAATCGGTCTTTGTGCACTTAGCACTCTCCTTATTGTCCTTGGTGGTCTCAGATGGGTTGAAAGTTCATGATTTAACTGTATTAGTTCTCACAAATACCTTGTCAACTGCATAATTCTGTTCAGTGTTGTCGCAAACCCCCAATTAAATATAGTATAATGGATGTTTGTAGTATTTCCATCCACATTTCACTTTCAAATGCCCAAAAATTTGTGATTTTGACCGCCACCTTGGATTTCCGCCATAATGATTTTTCAAAGTTCCATTACGAATGCGTATTCGTGTTCTGCGACCCTGAAAACCCTATAAAGGACATATTACAAAGCACATCTGGCAATAAATATCGATTATATAGCAGAAAAACAGAAAAAATACACATGTATGGCTTCAGGGGGGGGTGCACAGGGGGGTAAGAGGTTTCGGAAAAAAATTTAAATATAAAATCGTGCTTAGAAATGGTGTCTCCAAATTTTACGCTTGTCCCGAGCAAAATTTAAGATTAACAACCCCCCCCCCCTACCTTAACTGCGTTTTCTGGCGTTTTTTACTTTTAGCGCTTAACCACTTCTTCCTAGGAGGGCCTCCTTTTGAAACAATGTGTTAGGACTATAACGGTAAACATTAATGTACAGGTATACCCCGCTTAGCGCTCAGGATGCGTTCCTGAAAAAGTGAGCGCTTAGCGACCCAGCGCTAAACGAGGTAATTATTAAGGTTTCTCAACCGGGATCCCGGGAACCCGGGAGGAAAATGATAACCTTAAATCCCGGGACAAGCGCAGCAAATGCTGGGATTTCCTGGGTTTTACAGTCCTCTAAAAACGTTATTTTAAATAGTTTTACGTTAATTTAGCACTGTATCTAGAAAATACAAAGACTATGATGACAAATTTTTAACAGCACGAATCACGTTGCGTTGTACATTCGAATAGTGCCTAATATGATTGTACTAAAGTTGATAACTCACTTATGATGTTTGCTTTCTCTAATTTGTTTTCCAAACGATTTTTTAACTCATATTTAACTTCTTGCTTTTTTTCGTTTTGTAAAAGAAAGAAATGTTTGATTCTGAATGGAATATTTAATTTACAAGGAAAATATATATATATATATATATACTGTAT